>SKCR01023851.1:0-71954 GCA_019454045.1 Zanthoxylum bungeanum | reverse complement strand
CTCAAATTGTGTCGTTGATGTAGTTGGGAATGTATCTATGAGCTGAGTGATTCTTATTGACATGATCCAGGCCACACATGGAGCATCAGAGGATATGGCCAATAACACAAGGGATCCATTGTAATTACCAGAAGGGCCAATCACAAGACAGAAGGCAAAAAGAATCAGAAAAAGCAATGGCGGGATTAGTTCAGAGTTTTATGGCCGACTGCAACAAACAAATAGAGACGCATGTGGGCTTCGATGGAAAGGGCCCAAAGCCATTTCACTTGGCCCAAATCAGTTTAGAATAAAGCTTCCTAAGCATTTGAAGACTTAAAGACTTGGTATTTTTGTAATTTCGTATTTAGGGGCATTGTTGTCTTTATGCCTTTAGGGTTTCTTTTGTATCAATATTTAAGCTTTCTTTCTTTTTCATTTTGAGACAATCACAAAATTTGTAAAACACAAAAGCTTAAAGCTTTGGCTATGGCCGAATTCTTGTAAGGGAGGGATTCCCCTTTTCAAGTTTGAATCGACTTATCTAAGTTTTGGCAAACTTAGTGGCGTCTCCATTGCTAGCAAAACACTACAAGGATTCATCTTAAAGGTTCTCAATGGCAAGTTCTTTGTGGGTCTTCTTTGTCTCATTGGAAATCATACAAAATCAATTCGCGGTTCTTGGGGTTCTGTCTGTTGCTTGGGGTTTGCTTGGATTTCGAATCCAAGTGGGTTTCTTGTCATTTGGTATCAGAGCTCAGGGTTCCAAGGTCTGATTTTTCCTATCTTTTCTTTTTTTGTTTGATTCTGTTTTTATTTTCGTTCTTTGTTATTTTCGTTTCAGTTCTAGTTGGATCTTGTTTCTGTTTTCGTTTTGTTTATTTCTGGATCTGATTTTGTTGTGTTTTGCATATCAGTTCATCTTTTATTATTTTCCAGTTCTGGGTTTTTGTTATGTTCTTCATATCAGTTCGTCATATACTTTCTGTTCCTTAACATATGTTGAAGAAATAAGCATGTTCTTTGGCGGCTGTGTGATTTGTTTCTAAAACCCTAGTGAAGTCTGAAATCAGACCCTGAAACTTAGCCTTTGAATTCTGACCCTGAAATCAGACTCTGAAATCAGACCCTAAAACTTAGCCTTTGAAATCAAACCCTGAAATTTAGCATCTGAAATTAGACTCTGAAATCAGACCCTGAAACTTAGCCTCTGAAATCAGACCCTGAAATCAAACTCTGAAATCATACCCTGAAATCAGACCCTGATCAGACTCTAAAATCAGACCCTGAAAACCAGCCTCTGAAATTAGAACCTAACTCAGCCTCTGAAATCAAGACCTAAATCAGCCTCTGAAATCAGAACCACAGTATCAGCATCTGACGTTATAAAAAAAAAGGACTTGAGTGATAGTGATCACTTGAGTAAAAAAGTGAAATTTTTTTGTTGAATTTAGTTTGTTCCATATTATCATTTAGGTGCCCGTGGAGAGTATCCCATCAAAATTTCTATAGCTGTGCCAAATTTTCTCCCGAAATTGCATACGACCGTGAATTTGCATGCTTTTTTTTTTCCATTGTGCTAATTGTTCACTTCTTTATTCTAATTACTCTAGCTTAAGTATTATTGATTGAGTCTTCGTCATTGCTATTCTTGTTCGCATTTTGTTTCCGCCTGCCCTATATATATATATATATATTATTGGGTCTGTTGTGTTCTATGCTAGCTTGAGGACTACACTTGGTTTTGTATTCTTGGATTGAGTGTGATTCACATTTGAATTGAGGAAGAACTCAAGAGTGGTAAAAGGCAGTGATTGTGAGCACAGTATCGGGTAAAAGCCAATAGAGTGCAAACACGAGTGGAGTGATATCATTCGAGTGTAAACACGTGAGATTGTGAGGATTTACATATTTGCTTTACTTTCTTGTTATTTCTAATTTGTTTGTTTAGTGTTGAGATGGCAGGTCCAAGTTTAACCATTGAAGATAAGATCGAGGTTTTGGATACTTTCAAAAGTGATATCCAAGCTATTATGAGTGATTATAGAAGATCTTATGAGAAATGAAAAAAGACTTGGAAGGTAACTAAATATGCAGTGAATGAAGAGAGTACTCAACAACCAAAAGCTATTGAAGTTGTGTGTAATGAAGTGAGAAACATTTGTGATGTTGAGTGTATGGTGAGTGAAAGTACTTGTGAGGTCGTGAGTACTATTAGTGTAAGCACTTGTGATGTTGAGTACATAGCGACTGAAAACACTTGTGAGGTCGTGAGTAATATGAGTGTAAACACTTGTGATGTTGAGTGCATAGTGAATGAAAACACTTGTGAGGCCTTGAATGTTGTGAATTGTGTTATAAGTGACATGGTGAGTGAAAATGCTTGTGAGACTGTGAGCATTGAGGGAGTAAACACTTGAGAGGTAGTGTGTTTTGAGGTTGAAAAACATAGTGAAACTGAGCAGGTGTGTGAGGAGGTCTTTGCAAGTATGGTTGAGATAGTGGCCATGAGTGATGATGAAGCTGTGAGAGCTGGTGAAAAGAAAGTAGATGTGGTAGTGAAGTTTTTCCATGACATTTTCTCTATTGTTTATGCTTTTTCATCGCAGGTACAAGTGGTCAAGTATGATTCTTTTCTATTTCAATATCATCGTCCAATTGATTTTGTCATAACTATCTATGAATCCATTTCAAGAGAGGGAGAATGACATGATCCAAGGGACAACATTTGACATGAATGCAGTCATCCAAGGAACATTAGAGCCTTTGCAATTTCCAACAGGCCCAATCACACGCCAAAGAGCTAAGAAGATCACAGACACAATAGACGGGCCAGAGTTTGCATATAATAGATGCATTGGTTCTTCTAGTTTTTACTTGCCTTATGAGATTGCTTATGATTCTAATTCTTTAACTCCTATGGATTTATTATCTTTGATTGTTATTAAGCTTGGGAGTATGAATGATAAGGGAAAGGCTGAGTTGGTGAGAATAATAGGTTTCCAACGCATTGTGTTTGACCCCGGGAATTGGGTGTGGCTTTATATGCAAGAGGAAAAGATACAAGCATAACGAAGATCCAAGTTGCAACCAAGAGGAGATGGTCCATTTCAAGTCCTGGAGCGGATCAACGACAATACTTACAAGCTTGATCTTCCTGGTGAGTTTGGCGTTCCTGCAATGTTTAATGTTTCTGACTTATTTTATTTTTCATGCAGGTACAGATTCGAGGTCGAATCCTTTTCAAGAGGAGGGGAATGACATGATCCAGGTCACACATGGAGCATCAGAGGACATGGCCAATAACACAAGGCATCCATTGCAATTACCAGAAGAGCCAATCACAAGACAGAAGGCAAAAAGAATCAGAAAAAGCAATGGCGGGATTAGTTCAGAGTTTTATGGCCGACTGCAATAAACAAATAGAGACGCATGTGGGCTTCGATGGAAAGGGCCCAAAGCCATTTCACTTGGCCCAAATCAGTTTAGAATAAAGCTTCCTAAGCGTTTGAAGACTTAAAGACTTGGTATTTTTGTAATTTTGTATTTAGGGGCATTGTTGTCTTTATGCCTTTAGGGTTTCTTTTGTATCAATATTTAAGCTTTCTTTCTTTTTCATTTTGAGACAATCACAAAATTTGTAAAACACAAAAGCTTAAAGCTTTGGCTATGGCCGAATTCTTGTAAGGGAGAGATTCCCCTTTTCAAGTTTGAATCGACTTATCTAAGTTTTGGCAAACTTAGTGGCGTCTCCATTGCTAGCAAAACACTACAAGGATTCATCTTAAAGGTTCTCAAGGGCCAGTTCTTTGTGGGTATTCTTTGTGGCATTGGAAGGGTTTTGTTCCTACAAAATCAATTCGCGGTTCTTGGGGTTCTGTTGTTGCTTGGGGTTTGCTTGGATTTCGAATCCAAGTGGGTTTCTTGTCACTTATGCTACGAGAATCATGTCATTCCCGCAATCCTAGAAAGGATTCGTCCTCGAATCTATACCTGGATCAGAGATAAAGATTAGATATACCCGTAGTCGATTCAAAATTTCACTTGCCACCATGATTACTAGGTGGCCCAGACTGGCTCGTGTCATTCTCCCACTCTTCAAAAGGATTCACCCTCGAATCCGATTTAGCGAATTTGGACTATCATTGTCGGAGATGAAGTCAACATCATGCACAATGCCATCTGCAAAGAGAAAATTGGGTAAAAACTTCACTACTATATCCACTTTCATTTCACTCGCACTCAATGCTTCATCATCACAAATAGCCAATATCTCAACCATACTTGCAAAGACCTTACACACATGCTCAGTCTCACTCTTTTTTTCAACCTCAAAGCAACTGCCTCACAAGTGTTTACTCTCTTAATGCTTACGGTCTCACAAGCATTTCCACTCACCATGTCACTCACAACAACACACTCATAACCATTGGCCTCACAAATATTTTTACTTTCCATACACTCAACATAACAAGTGTTTACACTCATATCACTCACGGATTCTATAGCTTTTGGTTGTTGCGTACTCTATTCATTTATCGATTCAATTACCTTCCAAGCCTTTTTCAATTTCTCATAAGATCTTCTATAATCACCAAAGGTAGCTTGACAATCACGTTTGAAAGTATCTAAATCATTACTTTCAAATCTTACATTCTTCATTTTTCTTTTCTTTTTGGACACAAATTACAAACTACGATATTAAACAAACCTAACAAACTTATAATAACTAAAGATTAACTGACGACACTCAACTAACAACAATGACTCAATTCAAAGAAACCTAAAACTAGAATGCTTAGAATAAGGAAATCACAAACTATAACAATAAACAAACAAGCATGCAAACAATCCCGGACGTATGCAAATTGGGATGAAAATTTGGTGCCCCAATAGAAATTTTATTGAATAACCCTTCATGGACACCCAATTGATGATATGGAACCAACCAATCTCAACCAAATTTTGGAACTTTTTTACTCTTTTTTTTAGGTTACTTGAGCTCTGAAAAAAAATTCTAAGTGTTGACCGGTTTGTGGTCCGATATGTGACCGGTATGGTTGCTTCTCGATTCTAGTAACTATGTTTTACTCACAGGTTCGCCGGTATGGAGACCGGTATGGGCTATGGAGACCGGTATGTGACCGGTATGGGTCTATAGAGACCGATATGGGTGCTTACCGGTTCCAGTAGCTATGTAATCTCTAGGTAGACGGGTATTGAGGCCGGTATGGTACCGGTATGGGACCGGTATGAAAACTACCCCGGTTCCAGTATCTATGTATTACCCAGTTAGACCGGTATGAATTCCGGTATGAATGCCAGTATGAAACTAACCCAGTTCCAGAAGCTATGTAATCCCCAGAAAGACCGGTATGAAAGCCGGTATGAATGCCGATATGAAACTTTCCGGTTCCAGAGGCTGTGTCTAGTGTATTTTTTCACCGGTATGCCGGTATAAGGTCGGTATACCGGTCACATGCGATTCAAAATAGGCAAAAACACTTAAGAAACAAAAAAACAAGAATCATGATGAACAAATATCTTTTTTTTTTTTGGATAAAGTAAGTGTATTAACCAAAAGAAAACTATACAAGAGCAAAGGGGCATACCCCAGACTACTAGAGAGGACAGGCCCTCCTAGAACAAAAGCCGAAAGGCTACAAGCAAAATAAGATCAACAGAAGATGTCATTGGGAAAGTGCCAGGATAGGTGAAGCCATTTATTGTCATAAGATGGATTCACCTTCCGTAAAAAGCTAACACGATTTCGAACATCAAAAACAATATCACTAAGCAGAACAGAAACAGGCCGAAGAGGCGCATCATGAGTGCGGGCATTCCTCTCCCTCCAAATATGGTAAACTGACGCAGCAAAAGACAGCCGAACAAGAAGATGACGTAAAGAGGCATCAGAAAACTGACACATCTACTCAACAGTCTGAAGCCAATCTCCGAAACTCCATGCACTATCCACTGAAAATTTCCCTCTACTATCATCCTCCCAAACCAGCTCATCCTCCCTCATACTAGAAGGATTCAGAAGATGGGCCCGAGCCAAATCAACAAGGGCAGCAGACCTAAATGGGGGCCACCGCCAAGAAGAATCAGAAATAATGGAAGCAACTGTAGCCATCCTATCCAAGCCAGGGTCATAAATCACTCTATCACCCAACGTATCCACAATCGGACCCATAAGATGCCAAAAATCAAACCACAATAAAGTCTTCTCACCATTCCCAATCCTAACTCTCATCCACCGCCAAGACCAAGAACGAAGCTCAAAATCTTACGCCAGCTCCAAGAGCAATCTGTAGGGCAAGGCACCTCCCAAAAACTTCTCCCCCTCAACAAATGAGACTGAACCCAATTCGACCAAGAAGAAACCTGGCCAGAACAAAGAAACCAAATGTGCTTAACAATAGCCGCTCTATTCCAAGTATCCAATCTCTTAATCCCCAGCCCCCATCCTTTAGAGGTAAACAAACTCTACTCCAAGCCACTCTCGCCCCAGAAGAGGTGAGCTCATTACCCTTCCAAAGGAAAGAGCGGAGAATCGTCTCCACTTCCTAATAACAGACTTAGGAAGAATAAATAAAGAAGACCAATAAACTTGAATGGAGAACAAATCAGACTTAATGAGCTGAGGCCGCCCCACACAAGAGATAAACTTACTACTCCAACTCTTAGCACGCATAACAATACGATCCACAAGAGAAGCACAATCTGAGGCCCGGAGTTTAGTAGAAATCAAAGGGACTCCCAGATATCGCACTGGAAGAATCCCTTCTTGGAAGCCCAGAACATGACGAAGCTGGCCGTGAAGGGGAAGAGATACCAGATGAGAAGAAATGACTTTTAGCTGGATTCGGGTTTAAACCTGATAAACCACTGAACTGCCCGAGACAATCCTTGATCAAGGAAACCGAGGATGCATCCGCTTTACAAAAAATCATAAGGTCATCCGCAAAGCAAAGATGAGTGAGACAGTCCTTAGAACACCGCCCATGGAATTAGAATCCTTGATTAAGAACATTTTTATGAAGTAAGCCTGACAGAACTTCCAAAGCCAAAACAAAGAGATAAAGAGACATAGGATCACCTTGTCGCAACCCGCGACCCCCAGAGAAAAACCATCCAACTCCCCATTAATAGACACATAAAACCTAGTAGAAGTCATACACTCATGAATCCAACCCACCATCCTCTCTGGAAATCCAATAGTCCGCAAAACCTCAACCAAAAAGTCCCAACGAACAGTGTCATAAGCTTTCATCAAGTCAATCTTAAGAGCACATCTCAGGGAACCACCAATCCGATGATAATTCCGAACCAATTCCTAACACAAAAGAATGTTGTCGCTGATACGCCTACCCGCAACAAAAGCAGATTGATTATGACTTATCACTGAAGGAAGGATAACCTTGATCTTATTCGCAATAAGCTTAGCAATACACTTGTAAATAGTGTTGCAACAAGAAATAGGCCGATAGTCCTTAACCTGGGAAGGGTTGAGAATCTTAGGAATAAGAGCAATAGAAGTAGCATTAACATGCCTCAAAAGACGCCTAGAGGAAAAGAAATAGCGAATAACACAAAGGACATCATCCCCCACAACATTCCAAGACTTCTTAAATAAACCCGAATTAAATCTATCTGGGCCTGGAGCTTTATTGTCCTTCAGCACGAACAAGACAGCCTTAATCTCCTCATCCGAAACCTCCCGGGTAAGAGACTCACTCTGCTCAGCTGTCACATGCCTAGTAATTACAGATCTAAGGGCAACCCTATCAATATCCTGCTGACAATGCTGGCGGCCCAAAAGGGTCTCAAAAAAAGAAACAATATCATCTCTAACCAAAACAACATCCTCCACATGGGTCCATCCTCCTTAGTGATAGAAGTAATCTTGCTACGGCCGTGAAGGCTCTTCATAGCAGTAAAGAAGAATTTAGTATTCTGATCCCCAAGGTTTAGCCATTGAACACGAGATTTCTGTCTATTGAAGCCTTCCTCAGCCCGACTCATGTCACCATACCTAACGAAAGATTAGCTTCTTCAGCTAACAGAGTAGAGTCACTGGGGCACTCCTGTAAAACACAATGCACTCTATCCAACTCCCTCCTAATCTCCAAATCCTTACTCGGAATCTTAGAGAAATGCTCAACATTAAACTTCTTCAAGGCCACTTTAACACTCTTCAGCTTACAACATAAACGGAACATCAGAGTGCCATGAACATCAATATCCCAAGCCCTAGCCACAACTGAGAGAAAATCAGGATGATCCGCCCAAAAATCAAAAAATTTGAAGGGAATTTTCCTCTTTGGGAGCTTTGCAAGTTTAACCACCATAGGAGAATGATATGAAATCCGATGGGGAAGAAAGCGGGCAGTAGAACCCGGAAAAAGACACTCCCAAGATGAATTATCGAGAACACAGTCCAACTTACGCCAAATAGGGGAGTGAATCTACTTATTGAACCAAGTAAACTGACAACCAGAGAACTGAAGATCATTAAACCAGCCTGACCCAAATAGCACCCCAAATCATCTTTGCAAGCCGGCCATGCCACAGATCCACCACAATGCTCAATCGGAGAGCGAATATCATTGAAGTCTCCCAAAACAAGCCACATAGAGTCATCAAAAACACTACCACTAGAAACTAAGTCGGCCCAAAGCTCCCGACGCTTCTCGTAGTCACACTCACCATAAACAGATTATGGAATTGACGGACTATGGCATTGATGGATTGTGGAATTGACAGATACAGCAGACATATGCACATGTAGTTTTAGGACTAGGGGACAGTACTATATGACGCCCTACATCCTAGTTTCAGGGCTAGGATGACATCATTGATTAGCGCTCTTATCTCTAGTTCAGTGACTTAGAGGATAACGATATGTAATGCCCCAAGGAACTAGTTAGACGTGTGAGGGGACGACGATACTTAACGCCCTCCACGTTAGTTGTTTTAAAGATGAGATTTTTCAAAAACAATAGTTTTATGAAAGAGTTTTAGAAAGAATTAGTTTTACGAGAGAGACCTCGGAGTTTTACAGAAAGAAAGAAGTTTCCAGAAAAGTTTTAAAGAAAGAGGTTTGTTTTCAGACAAAAAGAGTTTTCAGAAAAGATTAGTTTTCTGGTAAAATGAGAGGATTTTTATTTCAGAAAAATGAATTTTTCATAAAGTATTCTTGTTCTCGTTTTAAACTGTAACCCTGGTCAGACCAGTCATACTAGTAGAGTGAATCATTATGCATAACACCTTAGAACTCATAAAATAATATATAAAAATAGGTTTCGCACCTTAAAAATATTTATGGAGGTCTCCGATAAATATTCAAATTCCATACCTCATTTTAGCTTAACAGAGTCAACAAGCTAGTTTTAGTAATCTGCACGTAATTTTTTCTTACGATATTCGATTTTCATGAATTTTATATCATCTAAAAGCTAAGACTAAGACCTACAATGTGTTAAATATATTCCCAAATTCGGACCCGAACTAGGTCAAAAATACAAGTCAAAGTCGCATGAACAGTATTACACATGGACTGCTATAGAAATCTCCATATTTTTCTGATTTTTAGTATTATTTTATTAATAAAATTCATCCTTCTCTTATAAATAACACACTATTCATCATCCCCTAATTTTGTCAAAGAAAATAAAACGTGAGATGGTTTTAAAAAGAGAGAGCTCAATTCTTTTCTTTTCCTTATGCATCCTTGAAGGAAAATGATGACACCAAGCTCCAACCCATACTAGTAAGCTCTTTATCCTCTTCATCTTCTCCTAATTTCAGTTTTTTGCATGAAAAATGAAATCCCTAATTCGTAGCTCTTTTTTTGGATAAAGTAAGTGTATAACCAAAAGAAAACTATACAAGAGCAAATGTGCATACCCCAGACTACTAGAGAGGACATGCGCTCCTAGAAGAAAAGCCGAAAGGCTACAAGCAAAAGAAGATCAACAGAAAATGTCATCGGGCAAGTTCCAGGATAGGTGAAGCCATTTATTGTCATAAGATGGATTCACCTTCTATTAAAAGCCAGCACGATTCCGAACATAAAAAACAATATCACTAAGCAGGACAGAAACAGGCCGAAGAGGCGCATCATGAGTGCGGGCATTCCTCTCCCTCCATAAATGGTAAACTGACGCGACAAAAGACAGCCGAACAAGAAGATGGCGTAAAGAAGCGTCAGAAAACTGACACATCCACTCAACAGTCTGAAGCCAATCTCGGCAACTCCAATCTAACCCACACATAGCCAGCACAATCGACCAGACCTTAGAAGAGAATGAGCACTGGAAGAAAGGATGATTAATATCCTTACTAGAACAACCACAAAGAATAAATCGCGAGCAAGCAGAGATACCAAACCTCATCAAACTATCCTGAGTACAAAGCCCTCCCTGAATAGACATCCAAAGCAAAAAGGAATGGCGGGGAACGGCCTTCCGGAACCAAACAATTCGAAACCAATGCACCAAGGTTCCCCTAGACCGCATAGCATTCCAGGCACTATCCACATAAAATCTCCCTCTACTATCATCCACCCAAACCAGCTCATCCTCCCTCAAGCTAGAAGGATTCGGAAGAAGGGCCCGAGCCAGATCAGCAAGGGCGGCAGACCTAGATGGGGGCCACCGCCAAGAAGAATCAGAAATAATGGAAGCAACTGTAGCCATCATATCCAAGCCAGAGTCATAAATCACTCTCTCACCCAACGAATCCACAATCGGACCCATAGGATGCCAAAAATCAAACCATAATAAAGACTTCTCACCATTCCCAATCCTAACTCTCATCCGCCGCCGGGACCAAGAACGAAGCTCCAAAATCTTACGCCAACTCCAAGAGCAATCTGTAGGGCAAGGAACCTCCCAAAAACTTCTCCTTCTCAACAAATAAGACTGAACCCAATTCGAGTAAGAAGAAACCTGGCCAGAACAAAGGAACCAAATGTGCTTAACAATTGTCGCTCTATTCCAAGATTCCAATCTCTTAATCCCCAACCCCCCTCATTGGAAGGTAAACAAACTCTACTCCAAGCCACTCTCGCCCCAGAAGAGGTGAGCTCAATATCCTTCCAAAGGAAAGAACGGAGAATCGTCTCCACCTTCCTAATAACAGACTTAGGAAGAATAAATAAAGAAGACCAATAAACTTGAATGGAGAATAAAACAGATTTAATGAGCTGAAGCCACCCCGCATAAGAGAGAAACTTACTACTCCAACTTTTAGCACGCATAACAATACGATCCACAAGAGAATCACAATCTGAGGCCCAGAGTTTAGTAGAAATCAAAGGGACTCCCAGATACCACACTGGAAGAAACCCTACTTGGAAGCCCAGAACAAGACGCAGCTGGTCCTGAAGGGTATGAGAGATACCAGAGGAGAAGAAATGACTTTTATCTAGATTCGGGATTAAACCTGATAAACCACTGAACTGCCTGAGACAATCCTTAATCAAGGAAACCGAGGAGGCATCCGCTTTACAGAAAATCATAAGGTCATCCGCAAAGCAAAGATGAGTGAGACGGTTCTTAGAATACCGCCCATGGAATCTGAAATCCTGATTAAGAGACATTTTATTAAGTAAGCCTGACAGAACTTCCATTGCCAAGACAAAGAGATAAGGAGACATAGGATCACCTTATCGCAACCTGCGACCCCCAGAGAAAAAACCATGCAACTCCCCATTAATAGACACTGAAAACCTAGTAGAAGTCATACACTCCTGAATCCAACCCACCATCCTCTCTGGAAAACCAACAGTCCGCAGTACCTCAACCAAAAAGTCTCAACGAACAGTGTCATAAGCTTTCATCAAGTCAATCTTAAGAGAACATCTCGGGGAACCACTAGTCCGATGATAATTCTGAACCAATTCCTGACACAAAAGAATATTGTCGCTGATACGCCTACCCGCAACAAAAGCAGATTGATTATGACTAATCACTGAAGGAAGGATAACCTTGATCCTATTCGCAATAAGCTTAGCAATACACTTGTAAATAGTGTTGCAACAAGAAATAGGCCGATAATCCTTAACCTGGGAAGGGTTGGGCATCTTAGGAATCAGAGCAATAGAAGTAGAATTAACCTGCCTCAAGAGACGCCCAGAGGAAAAGAAAGAGTGAATAGCACAAAGGACATCATCCACCACAACACTCCAAGACTTCTTAAAGAAACCCGAATTAAATCCATCTGGGCCTGAAGCTTTATTGTCCTTCAACGTGAACAAAACTGCCTTAATCTCCTCATCAGAAACCTCCCGGGTAAGAGACTCACTCTGCTCAGTTGTCACATGCCTAGTAATAGCAGATCTAAGGGCAACTCTATCAATATCCTGCTGACTATGATGGGGGCCCAAAAGGGTCTCAAAAAAAGATACAATCTCATCTCTAACCAAAACATCATCCTCCACACGAGTCACATCCTCCTTAGTGATAGAAGTAATCTTGCTACGGCCGTGAAAACTCTTCATAGCAGTAAAGAAGAATTTAGTATTCTGATCCCCGAGATTTATAGGCTTTTGGTCAAGGTCTGATTTTAGAGGCTACTGGTCAGTGTCTGATTTCAGAGGTTACTTTTCAGGGTTTGATCTCAGAGGCTACTGGTCAGGGTCTGATTTCAGAGGTTACTTTTTAGGGTTTGATTTCAGAGGCTACTGGTCAGTGTCTGATTTCAGAGGTTATTTTTCAGGGTCTGATTTCAGAGGCTAATCTTCAATGTCTGATTTCAGAGACTAAGTTTCAGGGTCTGATTTCAGAGTCAGATTTCAAAGGCTAAGTTTTTAGAGTCTGATTTCAGAGTCTGATTTCAAAGGCTAAGTTTTAAGGTCTGAATTCAGAGTCAGATTTCAAACGTCACTAGGGTTTTAGAAACAACACACAGCCGCCAAAGAACATGCTTATTTCTTCAACATATGCTAAATAACAGAAAGTATATGATGAACTGATATGAAGAACAGAACAAAAACCCAGAACTGGAAAATGATAGTAGATGAACTGATATGCAAAACACAACAAAATCAGATCCAGAAATAAACAAAACGAAAAAAGAAACAAGATCCAACAAGAACTGAAACGAAAATAACAAGAATGAAAATAAAACAGAATCAAACAAAAGAAAAGATAGGAAAAATCAGACCTTGGAACCCTGAGCTCTAGATACCAAATGACAAGAAACCCACTTAGATTTGAAATCCAAGCAAACCCCAAGCAACGGACAGAACCCCAAGAACCGCGAATTTGATTTTGTAGAAACAAAACCCTTTCAAGGCCACAAAGAAGACCCACAAAGAACTTGCCATTGAGAACCTTTAAGATGAATCCTTGTAGTGTTTTGCTAGTAATGGATACGCCACTAAGTTTGCCAAAACTTAGATAAGTCGATTCAAACTTGAAAAGGGGAATCCCTCCCTTACAAGAATTTGGCCATAGCCAAAGCTTTAAGCTTTTGAGCTTTTATAAATTTCGTTGATTGTCCTCCAAATGAAAAAGAAAGAAAGCTTAAATAGTGTTACAAAGAGAAACCCTAAGGGCATAAAGACAACAATGCCCCTAAAGGCTAAATTACAAAAATACCAAAGTCTTCAAGTCTTCAAAGGCCTTTGAAGCTGATTTGGGCCAAGTGAAGTGGCTTTGGGCCTTCTCTATTGAAGCCCACATGAGTCTCTATTTGTTTCTTGCAATCGGCCATAAAACTCTGAACTAATCCCGCCATTGCTTCTCTGAGTCTTTTGGTCATCTGCCTCGTAATTGGCTCTTCTGGTACTTATAATGGGTCTTTTGCTTTGTTGTCGGCCTAGATCATGTCATCCTCTCCCTGTTGAAAAGGATTCGACCTCGAATCTGTACCTGCATCAAAAGGAGTTAAGTCAGAAACATTAAATATAACAAACACATTATATTTACCTTGTAAATCCAGCTTGTATGCATTGTCATTAATCCGTTCCAAGACTTGAAATGGACCATCCCCTCTCGGTTGTAGCTTAGATTTACGTTGTTCAGGAAATCTCTCCTTGCGCATATGTACCCAAATCCAATCTCTGGGCTGAAATACCACACGTTTTCTTCCCTTATTAGCATGAGAAGCATATTGCTCATTCTTTCGTTGTATTTGCTCTCTTGCTTTCTCATGTATATGCTTCACCAAATCAGCTTTCCTCTTTCCATCTAGCCCCGTATGCTCATCAACAGGCAAAGGTAACAAATCTAATGGAGTTAGTGGCTGAGGAAACCATAAACAATTTCAAATGGTGAGTAAGATGTAGAGGAATGAATACTACGATTATATGCAAATTCAACAAAAGGTAAACAATCCTCCCAGGTTTTAAGTTCTTATTGATAATAGTACGCAATAACTGAGTCAAAGTCCTATTACAACCTCGGTCTGACCATCAGTTTGGGGGGTGGCAAGTAGTAGAATACAAAAGTTTAGTTCCCAACTTACCCCATAAAACTTTCCAAAAGTGACTAAGGAATTTGACATCACGATATGAAACTATACTTCGTGGAATCCCATGGAGTCGTACTACTTCTCTAAAGAACAAGTCAGCAATGTTAGTGGCATCATCAGTTTTATGACATGCTATGCATATAGACCATATATTCTAGAAATTAATTGAGATGCATATAGCTGATATTAATGCATGATAGCATTATTATGTTTATATGTATTTATGAATGACGTCTGTATGAGTTGTATGTTTACATAAGAGGAAGTCTTTGTGAATAATAGTGCATGATAATATAATTACATTTATATATGTATGCATGATTGAAGATTGTGTGATATATGTTTAATAGAAGAATATTTCATAATTCTGATTTGATGATATTTCAATGAAATAAAAGAAAGATAATTATAATAAATGCCCGAGCTAGATTGTTTTTTGGTGTGGATAAAGTAAGTGTATTAACCAAAATAAAACTATACAAGAGCAAAGGGGCATACCCCAAACAACTAGAGATGACATGCCCTCCTAGAAGAAAAGCCGAAAGGCTACAAGCAAAAGAAGATCAACAGAAAATGTCACCGGGCAAGTGCCAGGATAGGTGAAGCCATTTATTGTCATAAGATGGATTCACCTTCCATCAAAAGCTAGCACGAATCCGAACATCAAAAACAATATCACTAAGCATGACAGAAACAAGCCGAAGAGGCGCATCATAAGTGCGGGCATTCCTCTCCCTCCATAAATGGTAAACTGACGCGGCAAATGACAGCCGAACAGGAAGATGACGCAAAGAGGCGTCAGAAAACTGACACATCCACTCAACAGTCTGAAGCCAATCTCGGAAACTCCAATCTAACCCACACATAGCCAGCACAGTCGACCAGACCTTAGAAGAGAAGGAGCACTAGAAGAAAAGATGATCAATATCCTCACTAGAACAACCACAGAGAATACATCGCGAGTAAGCAGAGATACCAAACCTCATCAAACTATCCTGAGTACAAAGGTCTCCCTGAATAGACATCCAAAGCAAAAAGGAATGGCGGGGAATGGCCTTCTGGAACCACACAACTCGAAACCAATGCACCAAGGTTCCCATTGACCGCATAGCATTCCAGGCATTATCCACTGAAAATCTCCCTCTACTATCATCCACCCAAACCAGCTCATCCTCCCTCAAGCTAGAAGGACTCGGAAGAAGGGCCCATGCCAGATCAACAAGGGTGGCAGACCTAGATGGGGGCCATCGCCAAGAAGAATCGAAAATAATGGAAGCAACTGTAGCCATCTATCCAAGCCAAGTCATAAATCACTATTCCACCCAACATATCCACAATCTGACCCATATGATGCCAAAAATCAAACCACAATAAAGTCTTCTCACCATTCCCAATCCTAACTCTCATCCTCCGCCGGGACCAAGAACGAAGCTCCAAAATCTTATTCTAACTCCAAGAGCAATCTGTAGGGCAAGACACCTCCCAAAAACTTCTCCCCCTCAACAAATAAGACTGAACCCAATTCGACCAAGAAGAAACCTGGCCAGAACAAATGAACCAAATGTGCTTAATAATAGCCGCTCTATTCCAAGATTCCAATCTCTTAATCCCCAACCCCCCTCCTTGGGAGGTAAACAAACTCTACTCCAAGCCACTCTCGCTCAGAAGAGGTGAGCTCACTACCCTTCTAAAGGAAAGAACGGAGAATCGTCTCCACCTTCCTAATAACAGACTTAGGAAGAATAAATAAAGAAGACCAATAAACTTGAATTTAGAATAAAACAGATTTAATGAGCTGAAGCCGCCCCGCATAAGAGAGAAACTTACTACTCCAACTTTTAGCACGCATAACAATACGATCCACAAGAGAAGCACAATCTGAGGCCCGGAGTTTAGTAGAAATCAAAGGGACTCCCAGATACCGCACTGGAAGAATCCCTACTTGGAAGCCCAGAACATGACACAGCTGGTCCTGAAGGGTAGGAGAGATACCAAAGGAGAAGAAATGACTTTTAGCAGGATTCGGGATTAAACCTGATAAACCACTGAACTGCCTGAGACAATCCTTGATCAAGGAAATCGAGGAGGCATCCACTTTACAGAAAATCATAAGGTCATCCGCAAAGCAAAGATGAGTGAGACGGTTCTTAGAACACCGCCCATGGAATTTGAAATCCTGATTAAGAGCCATTTTATGAAGTAAGCCTGACAAAACTTCCATAGCCAAGACAAAGAGATAAAGAGACATAAGATCACCTTGTCGCAACCCGCGACCCCCAGAGAAAAAACTATGCAAATCCCCATTAATAGACACAGAAAACCTAGTAGAAGTCATACACTCCTGAATCTAACCCACCATCCTCTCTGGAAAACCAACAGTCCGCAGAACCTCAACCAAAAAGTCCCAACGAACAATGTCATAAGCTTTCATCAAGTCAATCTTAAGAGCACATCTTGGGGAACCACTAGACCGATGATAATTTCGAACCAATTCCTGACACAAAAGAATATTGTCACTGATACGCCTACCCGCAACAAAAGCAGATTGATTATGACTAATCACTGAATGAAGGATAACCTTGATCCTATTCGCAATAAGCTTAGCAATACACTTGTAAATAGTGTTGCAACAAGAAATAGGCCGATAATCCTTAACCTGGGAAGGGTTGGGAATCTTAGGAATCAGAGCAATAGAAGTAGCATTAACCTGCCTCAAGAGACGCCCAGAGGAAATGAAAGAGTGAATAGCACAAAGGACATCATCCCCCACAACACTCCAAGACTTCTTAAAGAAACCCGAATTAAAACCATATGGGCCTGGAGCTTTATTGTCCTTCAACGCGAACAAGACAGCCTTAATCTCCTCATCAGAAACCTCACGGGCAAGAGACTCACTCTGCTCAGCTGTCACATGCCTAGTAATTGCAGATCTAAGAGCAACCCTATCAATATCCTGCTGACTATGCTGGGGGCCCAAAAGGGTCTCAAAAAAGATACAATCTCATCTCTAACCAAAACACCATCCTCCATACGGGTCCCATTCTCCTTAGTGATAGAAGTAATATTGCTACGGCCGTGAAAACTCTTCATAGCAGTAAAGAAGAATTTAGTAATCTGATCCCCGAGATTTAGCCATTGAACACGAGATTTCTGTCTATTGAAGCCTTCCTCAGCACGACACATGTCACCATGCCGTAACGAAAGACTAGCTTCTTCAGCTAACAGAGCGGGGTCACTGGGGCACTTTTGTAAAGCACACTGCACTCTATCCAACTCCCTCCTAATCTCCAAAACCTTACTCGAAATTTGAGAGAAATGCTCGACATTAAACTTCTTCAAGGCCATCTTAACACTCTTAAGCTTACAACATAAACGGAACATCGGAGTACCATGAACATCAATGTCCCAAGCCCTAGCCACAACTGAGAGAAAATCAGGATGATCCGCCCAAAAATCAAAGAATTTGAAGGGAATTTTCCTCTTTGGGAGCTCTATAAGTTTAACCACCATAGGAGAATGATCTGAAATCCGATGGGGAAGAAAGCAGGCAGTAGAACCCAGAAAAAGACACTCCCAAGATGAATTAACGAGAACACGGTCCAACTTACGCCAAATAGGGGACTGAATCTGCTTATTGAACCAAGTAAATGACAACCAGAGAACTGAAGATCATCCAAACCAGCCTGACCCAAACAGCAGCCCAAATCATCTTTCCAAGCCGGCCATGCCACAGATCCACCACAATGCTCAATCAGAGAGCGAATAGCATTGAAGTCTCCCAAAACAAGCCACTGAGAGTCATCAAAAACACTACCACTAGAAACTAAGTCTGCCCAAAGCTCCCGACGCTTCTCTTAGTCACACTCACCATAAACCACCGAAACTACACAAGTCCACAACCCTGAAATATGAGACACACTACAATGAATAACTTGAGATGGAGAACGAATAATGCTAACATCAATTTCATTAGGGTTCCAACACACCCAAATACGGCCAAACGAAAGAATATCAGAGTGGCAAAAAAACTTCCATGAAGGATTAATCGCACGAGATACATTCACAAAATTAACCTCTTTACCTTAGTTTCAACTAAACCACACAAAAAAAGCTTCTCATCAGAAGTAGCGCAGCGAAATCGTGATAAGATTTGACTTAGTGAGTAAGGATATAGAACTCTGTTTATTATAAATGATAAGATATGAACAGGATTTAAAATATATATATATGAATAGACAGGAAAAGAATTGGTAATAAGTAATCTGTTTGTTAAATGAATAAGAACTATGAAACTAATTCAGACTTTGTAGATATTTGAAAGTCTTTAATAAACAGGTCAGGTTAATACAGAAATAAGATTTAAGCTTTGTATGTTTGTCGCTCAGGTAGGAACATAGTTAGAGTTTTACAGGTTGGTGACCTGATCGGTCGACCACAATCTTCAGAGTTTGAGGAGCCGGATAGCAGAGTTGCAGTCAGCCAGTCACCATGTCTTGGGAGTATAAGTTTAATTGTAAAGAGTTTTAAATTGTATAAGTTAAGTTGTAAGGTTTTTGTTCATACGCATTTCGGGCTAGAGCCCAATTGTATTATGTCTTGAGTTCAACATTTCAATAACATATTAAGTGTTTAGGCCTTATAAATTGCATTACATTGCATAATTTTGAGTTTGCATAGACAGGTTGTCTAGAGGTGCTGGACTTTGATCCAGGTTGCATGATTTTTAGCAGAGGTCATGCTGAAATTTCAGAAAAATCAGAGGCTTATGGAGGCAGGATTAGCCTGTCTCCTGCCGGTAGCATCTCTGGTAGCGGGATGTTACACTAGGGGCCAACGCCAAGAGGAGTCTGAGATAATAGTAGCTATTGTAGCCATCTTATCCAAGCCAGAGTCATAAATAACTCTCTCACCCAAAGCATCCACAATCGGACCTAGCGGATGCAAGTTATCAAACCACAACAACGTCTTCTCACCATTCCCAATCCTAAACCTCATCCTCCGACGGGCCCAAGAATGAAAAGGGCATTTTAGTAAATTTATCTTGAACTATATATTTGTAAATTGTCTTCTTCAATAAGATATCATATAATTTCTAAATTTCTTCTAAAAGAATGACTATGGCCGAATTTCAAGCTTAAGGGAAGGATTCCCCTTTGTTTCAGCTTCGACTTATCTAAGGTGTGGCAACCTTAGCGGCGTCTCCGTGCTAGCATAACACTACAAGGAATCATCTTAAGGGTTCTCAAAGACAAGTTCTTTGTGGTTCTTCTTTGTGGCATTGGAAGGATTTTGTTACTACGGAATCAAACTCGAGATTCTTGGGGTTTTATTCGTTGCATGGGGTTTGCTTGGCCTAATCATCCAAGTGAGTTTTCATTAATTCGTGTTTCTTTGAGAAGGCTTGAAGTATGGGTGAGGTGATGATGTCCTTCGTGTTACTCGTATTTCTTTTGTTCGGGGAGACTCTTGAAGAAAGTAAATGCTACATCTATTGCTATAATTTCGAAGGTTCCTAACCCTTTCAAGTTAAGGATTTTCGAGCTATATCTTGTTGCAACACTATTTACAAGTGTATTGCCAAAACTTGTTACGAATTAGATTAAGGTTGTTCTTCTTTCAGTGGTCATTCCTAATCAATCTGCTTTTGTGGCAGGGCGGCATATTAGTGACAACATTTTGTTGTGCCAAGAGTTGATGAGGAATTATCATCGGAGTGGTATGATACTCTTCATTGGGATTTTATGGTTGAGGTTTTGAGGACTATTGGGTTTCCAGAAAGGATGGTGGGTTAGATTCGAGAGTGTATGACTTCTACTATGTTATTATTCTTAGTGTATATTAATGGAGAGTTGAATGGTTTTTCCCCGAGGGTCGTGGTTTGCATCAGGGTGATCCTATGTCTCCTTATCTATTTGTTTTGGCTATGAAGGTTCTCACAGGTTTACTTCAGAAGATGGTTCATGATCAGGGATTTAAGTTTTGATGGCATTGTTCAAATGACCTCTCACTCATCTTTGTTTTGTAGATGACCTGGTGATTTTTATAGGGCGGATGCAACCTCGGTCTCTTTGATTAGGGATTGTCTTCAATAGTTTATAGGTTTATCTGGTTTGGTTCTGAATTTGGCAAAGAGTCAATTTTTTTCTTTGGTTATTTCCCCAAATCTTAAGCATTAGTTGCTTCAAGTGTTGGATTTCAAAAGAGTGTGCTTCTAGTGTGGTATTTGGGGGTCCTTTGATTTTTACTAGCTACAGGCTCAAACCTACCATCATGAGCGTAGTATTATATGCTGATTGAGTGATCCACAGGGAGTGGAGTGGCAGGGTTCTTTCATAGTGCAGATGGCTTCAGCTTCTCATCAAGTCCATAATTTTCTCTATTCAAATGTATTGGTCCTCCTTGAAGAAGCAAGCTCAATACCTTTCCATATAAAAGATCTCAAAGTCGTCTCCACCTTCCTAATAACAGACCTAGGTAGGATGAACGAGGCGGACCAATACACTTGAATAGAGAACAATACCGACTTGATGAGTTGAAGCACCCCGTCTAGGAAAGAAACCTACTACTCTAACTCTTGGCACGCCTGATAATACACTCAACAATAATAGTACAGTCTGAGGCCCGTAGCTTAGTAGAAATCAAAGGAACCCCTAAATACCGCACCGGAAGCACACACTCTTGAAAACCCAGCACTTGAAGTAACCGACGCTTAAGAGTTGGGGAAATACCCGAAGAAAAAAAGATGACTCTTTGTTAGATTCGGAACCAAACCAAATAAACCCATAAACTGCTCACAAAAAATCCCTAATCTGACAAGAAACCCACTTGGATTCGAAATCCAAGCAAACCCCAAACAACGGACAGAACCCCAAGAACCGCGAATATGATTTTGTAGAAACAAAACCCTTCCAAGGCCACAAAGAAGACCCACAAAGAACTTGCCCTTGAGAACCTTAAGATGAATCCTTGTAGTTTTTTGCTAGCAATGGAGACGCCACTAAGTTGCCAAACTTAGATAAGTTGATTCAAACTTGAAAAGGGGAATCCCTCCCTTACAAGAATTCGGCCATAGCCAAAGCTTTAAGCTT
This sequence comes from Zanthoxylum bungeanum, assembly GCA_019454045.1. Taxonomy (NCBI): domain Eukaryota; kingdom Viridiplantae; phylum Streptophyta; class Magnoliopsida; order Sapindales; family Rutaceae; genus Zanthoxylum; species Zanthoxylum bungeanum. Next base: position 50,403 of record SKCR01023851.1, on the reverse strand, counting down.
TTAGTTTTTTATAAATTTCGTTGGTTTCCTCAAATGAAGAAGAAAGTAAGCTTAAATAGTGTTACAAAAGAAACCCTAAAGGCATAAAGACAACAATGCCCCTAAAAACGAAATTACACAAATTTTAAGTCTTTAAGTCTTCAAATGCCTAGGAAACTTTATTCTAGACTGATTTGGGCCAAGTGAAATGGTTTTGGGCCCTTTCCATCGAAGCCCACATGCATCTCTATTTGTTTGTTGCAGTCAAACATAAAACTCTGAACTAATCCCGTCATTGCTTCTCTGAGTCTTTTGGTCCTCTGCCTCGTAATTGGCCATTCTGGTACTTGTAATGCGTCCTTTGGTTTGTTGTCGGCCCGGATCATGTCATCCCCTCCCGCTTGAAAAGGATTCGACCTCGAATCTGTACCTGCATCAAAAGGAGTTAAGTCAGAAACATTAAATGTAGCAGACACATTATACTTACCTTGTAAATCCAGCTTGTATGCATTGTCATTAATGTTCCAAAACTTGAATGAAATGGACATCCCCTCTCGGTTGTACTTAGATTTACGTTGTTCAGGAAATCTCTCCTTGCGCATGTGTACCCAAACCCAATCTCCAGGATGAAATACCACACGTTTGCTTCCCTATTAGCATGAGAAGCATATTGCTCATTCTTCGTTGTATTTGCTCTCTTGCTTTCTCATGTATGTGCTTCACAAATCGGCTTTCCTTTTTCCATCTAGCCCCACATGCATCAACAGGCAAAGGTAACAAATCCAATGGAGTTAGTGGCTGAAAACCATAAACAATTTCAAAAGGTGAAAATGATGTAGAAGAATGAATGCTACGATTATTGCAAACTCAATAAATGGCAAACAATCTTCCAACTCTTCAAATTCTTGCCAACTATAGTGCGCAATAATTGAGATAAAGTCCTATTAACTACCTCTGTTTGTCCATCAGTCGTGGATGACATGTGGTAGAATACAATAGTTTGGTGCCTAGTTTAGCCCACAACACCTTCCAAAAATGGCTAAGGAACTTAACATCTCTATCAGATACAATACTCGATAGGTATACCATGGAGTCGCACTATGTCTCTGAAAAATAAATCTGCAATGTTTGTAGCATCATCGGTTTTATGACATGCAATGAAATGAGCCATTTTACTAAACCTATCAACTACAACAAAGATTGAATCTCACCCATCTTTGTCCTAGGCAAACCTAACACAAAATCCATCGATATATCAACCCAGGGTTCACTAGGTACAGGCAAAGGAGTATACAAACCATGTGGCATTAATTTAGATTTAGCATGCTTACATGTTAGACACTTATCACAAATACGCTCAACATCACTTTCATTTTAGGCCAATAAAAGTGCTCATGTAAAATAGCTAAGTCTTAGTAATCCCAAAATGCCCCATCAAACCTCCCCCATGCGCTTCCTTCACCAACTCATGCATACTACAAGCAGGAACACACAACTTGTTCGCTTTAAATAAGAATCCGTCATGAATGTAAAAACTTTCCAAAAGATGACTTTGCACAAGTAGCAAAAAATCTCACCAAAATCAGAATCACACTCATATAATTCCTTAATCAAATCAAATCCCAACATCCGTGCATGCATTGAAGTAAGTAAAACATACCTGTGAGATAATGCATCGGCCACTATGTTTTCTTTACCTTGCTTGTAGCGTATAACATATGGAAATGACTCAATGAATTCCATCCATTTTGCGTGTCGCTTATTCAGCTTACCTTGACCCTTCAAGTGTTTTAATGATTCATGGTCGGTGTGGATCACGAACTCTTTAGGCCACAAGTAGTGCTGCCATGTCTCAAGTGCTCTCACAAGCGCATATAACTCTTTGTCATACGTGGGGTACCTCAAAGCTGCTCCATTCAGCTTCTCACTAAAATAGGCTATTGGCCGCTTTTCTTGCATGAGAACTGCTCCAATACCTAATCTTGATGCGTCGCACTCAATCTCAAATGTCTTCTCGAAGTTGGGTAGTGCTAAAATGGGTGCACTACATAACTTCACTTTAAGGTCCCGGAATGCTCGCTCTTGCGCCTCGCCCCATTGAAAACCAACTGTCTTATTACTACCTCAGTCAATGGCGCGACAATGCTACTGAAGTCCTTGACAAATCTCCTATAGAAGCTCGCTAACCCATGAAAGCTTCGGACTTCTGTCACTGTAGTTGGTGTAGGCCATTCCTGAATTGCCTTTACCTCTCCACATCTACCTCGATGCCATCTGCACTCACAACAAAGCCAAGAAGAAAAACAATTATATCCATGCAAAATGTGCATTTGTCAAAGTTAGCATACAATTGTTCTTTTCGTAAAACATCAAGTACATGCTTCAAAAGCATCACATGCTCATCTACTGTTTTACTGTAAACTAAGATGTCATCAAAATAAACCACAACAAACTTACCTAAAAATGCACGCATAACATGATTCATCAATCTCATAAATGTGCTAGGTGCGTTTGAGAGACCAAATGGCATAACTAACCATTCATACAAGCCATATTAGTCTTAAATGCAGTTTTCCACTCATCTCCCTCTCTCATGCGAATTTGATGGTATCCACTCTTTAAGTCAATCTTACTAAAAATTTTGGAACCATGCAATTCATCCAACATGTCATCTAGTCTAGGAATGGGGTGACGATACTTTACCGTAATATTGTTGATAGCTCGACAATCAACGCACATACGCCACGTCCTATCTTTCTTAGGAACTAGAAGTACTGGTACTGCACAAGGGCTCATGCTTTCCCTTACATACCCCTTATCCATCAATTCCCGTACTTGCCTTTGTAGCTCTTTGTCTCCTCGGGATTGCTCCTATAAGCCGGTCTGTTAGGAATGACTGCTCCAGGTATGAAGTCTATCTGGTGCTCAATACCTCTAATGGGTGGAAGCCCACTAGGTATGTCCTCTGTGAGTACGTCACTGTAATCCTGCAAAAGAGATGAAATAGACACAGGAAGCAAAGGGTCAGCGTTAGTAAAATAAATATGAGGCTCCTTATAGACTAACAATAGCATGAGCTTGCTAGTCTTGAATGCTTTTCTCGCTTCACCCTCACCCATGTAGAAACCCTTTTTAACTCTCCCTTTTGTTTCCCTCTCACGTTCACTCACACCCCCCTTGGAAACTCCCACGGCCTTGGCCTTATTTTTCTCACCAGATACAACACTCTTACTAGTTTCGCCCAAAGTGGTGTTTCCTTTGCTCTCTCTTTGTCACGTTCAAGTTGCAACTTAACCTGATCTTCATGGACTTGTGCAGGTGTAAGTGGGTATAATGTAATGGGTTTTCCCTTATGCTGAAAAGAGTACTTGTTCTTGAACCCATCATGAATAACCTTCTTATCAAACTGCCACGGTCTGCCCAAAAAAATATGTGTCCGGCATGCATCGGTATCACATCACATAGGACATCATCCTGTGTATGGCCCAATGGTAAAGCTCAACAGTACCTGCTTTGTCACACTTATCTCCCCACAATCATTTAACCACTGCAACTTGTAAGGCTTCGGGTGTCTCAAGCAACTCAACCCCAATCGTTCAATCAAAGTGTGCTAGCAACATTAGTACAACTGCCCCCATCTATGATCATACTACACCCTTTGCCATTCACACGGCACCTAGTATGGAATATATTCTCCCTCTGCCGCACACTTTCATCCTCTACAACATGTGCACTCAAAACACGCTTGACAACTAAGGATAAGTTATCCAGCGGGTATGCAGCTCCCTCATGGTCACTAACATCCTACAACTCTGGCATCTCCTCCTCAACCTCACTATCGGTAGAGTACACCTCTCCACTCTTCTTATCAATCACTAAGGTACGCCTATTGGGATATTGTGAAGCATAGTGTCCCATGCCCAAACATTTGAAACATTTTACATCCTTAGTTCTAGCAGCTGGACCCTCAGGTTTTGGCCTAGTTTTGCTCGGTTCTGCAGCCTCTTTACCCTTGGCACTAGGTTCGGCCCTAGGCTTATTAAAGCATCCACTGAATTCGCCCCTAGGCTTGTCAACGCCTCCATCTCGCTTCTCATTCGGAATCCATTCCCTTTCCATGCAGAAGTAGCCTGAGTACCAAATCTGGATGTTGACTTTTCTTTGAGTTGCCTTTCTATCTTGATAGCCATGTGAAGCATATCCTCCAAATCAACATAATGATGCAACTCCACCATGTTTGCAATCTCTCTATTCAAGCCCCCTAGAAATCGTGCCATAGTAGCTTCTGCATCCTCAACTACATTTGCCCTGATCATGGAAACTTCCATCTCTGTGTAATAGTCCTCAACACTTTTGGTCCCTGATACAGATGTTGTAGTTTCTGATACAACTCCCTATAGTAATGGCTGGGTATAAATCTCTTTCTCATGAGACCCCTAATTTTGCCCATGTCTGAACCGGTCTCTCATAGTTTCTCCTCCGAGTAGAGAGACAAGCTGATCCCACCAAATCATAGCATAATCGGTAAACTCAATTGCTGCCAGACTGATCTTCTTCTCGTCTGAGTAGTGATGACAGTTGAAAATCAATTCTATTTTCTTTTCTCATTCTAAATAAGCTTCAGGATCATTCTTGCCTTGGAATGTTGGTATCTTGATCTTGATGCTACCTAGATCACCATCTACATTTCCTTGCCTACCATATCCTCTCCGATCATAATCCCCTCTTCTGGCATCAAATGCACCTCTATCATCAAATCATCTATCCCTCCTATCATTCCTCCTATCAAACCTCCTATTAGGCCTCCTATCATGCCCAGGCTGAAATCTCTCCTCCACATCATCAAAACCATCAGAATCATCAAACTCATTTTCAGCTTCCTCTTCATCTGGTGGTACATACTGTGGTGGTACACGGCGAGGTGGTACATTGTGAGGTGGTGGTACATTCTGAGGTGGTGGTACTCTGGGATCTCTACCAGTTTGAATACTCTCGACACTCTTGGACAATCTCTCCAAAGCAGTATTCATGTTCTCCATCATATCTGTAAATTTCCTATCCAAAGCCTCAAGCTTTTCATCAGTAGTTAGACCTGCCATCTCAACACTAAACAAACAGATTAGAAATAACAAAAAAGTAAAGCAAATATCTAAATCCTCACAATCTCACGTGTTTACACTCGAATGATATCACTCCACTCGTGTTTGCACTCTATTGGCTTTTACCCGATACTGTGCTCACAATCACTGCCTTTTACCACTCTTGAGTTCATCCTTAATTCAAATGTGAACCACACTCAATCCAAGAATACAAACCAAATGTAGTCCTCAAGCTAGCATGAACACAACGGACCCAACAATATATATATATAGGGCATGCGGAAAACAAAACGCGAACAGGAATAGTAATGATGGAGACTCAATCAATAATACTTAAGCTAGAGTAATTAGAAATAAGGAGTAAACAATTAGCACAATGGAAAAAAATAAGCATGCAAATTCACGGTCGTATGCAATTTCGGGAGAAAATTCGGCACCTCTATAAAAATTTTGATGGAATACCCTCCACGGGCGCCTAAATGATAATATGGAACAAACTAGATTCAACCAAAAAATTTCACTTTTTTTTTTTGCTCAAGTGATCACTATCACTCAAGTCCCTTTTTTTTTTTTTTGATAACGTCAGATGCTAAATGTGGTTCTGATTTCAGAGGCTGATTTAGGTTCTGATTTCAGAGGCTGGTTTTCAAAGCCTGATTTCAGAGTCTGATGATGGTCTGAATCCAGGGTCTGATTCAGAGGCTATTGGTCTGGGTCTGATTTCAGAGGTTACTGGTCTGGGTCTGATTTCAGAGGCTACTGGTCTGGGTCTGATTTCAGAGGCTAAGTTTCAAGGTCTGATCTCAGAGTCTGATTCAATGGTTAAGTTTCAGGGTCTGAACCCAGAGTCTGATTTCAGAGGCAGATTTCAAAGGTTACGTTTTAGGTCTGATTTCAGACTTCACTTAGTTTTCAGGGTCTGATTTCACACTGCACTAGGGTTTTAGAAACAAAACACACAGCCGCCAAAGAACATGCTTATTTCTTAAACATATGCTAAAGAACAGAATGACTATGACGAACTAAACTGATAGGAAGAACAGAACAGAAGCCCAGAACTGGAAAAATGATGAACTGATATGCAACTATGACGAACTGACAGGAAGAACGGAACAAAAACCCAGAATTGGAAAAAGATGAACTAATATGCTTCACAACAAAACCAGATCCAGAATATGCTTCACAACAAAACCAGATCTAGAATATAAACAAAACAAAAATAGCAACAAGATCCAAAAAGAACTGAAACGAAAATAACAAAGAACAAAGAAAAACAGAATCAAACAAAAGGAAAGTTAGAAAAATCAGACCTTGGAACCCTGAGCTCTAGATACCAAATGACAAGAAACCCACTTGGATTCGAAATCCAAGCAAACCCCAAACAACGGACAGAACCCCAAGAACCGCGAATATGATTTTGTAGAAACAAAACCCTTCCAAGGCCACAAAGAAGACCCACAAAGAACTTGCCCTTGAGAACCTTTAAGATGAATCCTTGTAGTGTTTTGCTAGCAATGGAGACGCCACTAAGTTTTCCAAAACTTAGATAAGTTGATTCAAACTTGAAAAGGGGAATCCCTCCCTTACAAGAATTCGGCCATAGCCAAAGCTTTAAGCTTTTTAGTTTTTTATAAATTTCGTTGGTTTCCTCAAATGAAGAAGAAAGTAAGCTTAAATAGTGTTACAAAAAGAAACCCTAAAGGCATAAAGACAACAATGCCCCTAAAAACGAAATTACACAAATTTTAAGTCTTTAAGTCTTCAAATGCCTATGAAGCTTTATTCTAAACTGATTTGGGCCAAGTGAAATGGTTTTGGGCCCTTTCCATCGAAGCCCACATGCATCTCTATTTGTTTGTTGCAGTCAGCCATAAAACTATGAACTAATCCCGTCATTGCTTCTCTGAGTCTTTTGGTCCTCTGCCTCGTAATTGGCCCTTCTGGTACTTGTAATGCGTCATTTGGTTTGTTGTCGGCCTGGATCATGTCATAATCAAAGAGACCGAGGTTGCATCCGCCCTGTAAAAAATCAGTATGTCATTTGCAAAACAAAGATGGATGAGACGGTCCTTTGAACATCACCAGTGAAACTTGAATCCCCGATCAAGAACCATCCTCTGAAGGAAACCCGTGAGAACCTCCATAGCCAAAACAAATAGATAAGGAGACATAGGATCACCCTTACGCAAACCACGGCCCCTTGAGAAAAAATCATTCAACTTTCCATTGATATATACTGAGAACATAGTAGAAGTCATACATTCCTGAATCCAACCCATGATCCTTTCTGGAAACCCAATAGTCCTCAAAATTTCAACCATAAAATCCCAACGAACAGTATCATAAGCCTTCATCAAATCAATCTTAAGATCACATCTCGGGATTGTTGAGTTTCAATCAAGTCCCAAGGATCACAAACATGCATAAAAACGAGTTGAATACACAAAGGAGTAAGGCGGAATTCATACTCACATTGATGGGTTTTGATGAAATGAAGAACAAGTTGCATTTTTGATGCACATCAAGCTCGGCAGTAGCTTCCTCATGCAGTGGACTGCTCGGTTGGGGACTGGTTTGCCTCCTCCATGTTCGACCATTGATGAACACCATGGAAGCTTCAAGCTTCAAGCTTTCCAAGCTCACAAATTCGTTTCCCTATCACCATAATATATCCCATGTGTGTGCTAGCACTACTCTTCTTCATTTGCTTCTCAAAATTTCGGTCAAACTAGAAACATTTTGTGAAGAAATCGGCTTGAAGCCGTGAGAGGGAGAAGAGAGAAAGATGAAGGGTTTTGGCTCCAAAAGCCTAAAACTGTAAGTCTGCAAGAGAGAGAGGAAGTGTAATGCTTTTATATTTTTCCAAATTTAATAAAGCATTTACCACATTTTTACTTTCAAAAGCAAAGTCAAAAGTCAAAAAGCAAAAGCAAAAATGCTTTTTCCATCACCTATCACTTTACTATTCACATCAAGTCACTTTAATAAAGTGACACCATGTCAAGTCACATCACATCACTCAAAGTGACAAGTGATTTGACAATTGATGCGACTAGTGATTTGACGCTTGATGTGACTTGCGTGACGCGCTCGAATTCGAAATGCGAATGCGCTCGCAATCACTCTCGGGCTCGGGTTCGCTAATTCCAAATTAACGAATTTTCCGTCGCGTCGTAATTAAATGATTACGCCTAGCGAATTCACTATTCACGTCGCTAACGAATTAATTCTAAATTAATTCGTTCGCCCGAATTAAAATCTAATTTCATATTCCGCGTCGAAATCTAATTTCTTATAATATATCGAATATATTTTTTATCGATTAATTCCAAATTAATCGTTCTCTCTCTTTAATTAATATTTTATCCCAGATAAAATATCTCCGCAATTAATCCCAGATTAATTTTCTCTCTCTTCTAATTAATCCCAGATTAATTAAAGTGCGAGTTATACATCATCGGTGAATCTTCAGGAAGCGACCCATGAGATCTCCGGATATGTTGGCAGTAAATACGGTCGTCGGATTATCCGAACACGTAAGTACCTCGTACTACGTTTATACCGATTTACAAGACAAGGTTGGCTTCTAGCAAAGCGCCATGCCTACCCAATTCTCCAGAAATATTCTTACAGGAATATATAGATCTGTATCAAGCGTAGTATACCGTAGTATTGTGTATATCGGCCCAGTATCGGATAGTCACGTGCTAGGGCTGGGGCTGGATAAGTGTCTGCCCCGTCCGAAGCACATGTCGGATGTCTGGTAACTAGTCTCTATAATCGGATATGCATGACCTAGTCATAATATCCCGATGGTTGCGCAACACTTAAGAGCACTAATACCGTATCCTGCGTGACATCATCTCCACTATGACTGAAGTGATACTTCCGTCTTGACATCACACCCAATACACTACGACTCTCTGATAAACCCAGAAGTGGTGTACGCAGAACCGGTTAAAGCCCTGTACCACCAAGACCAAAGTCTATCGATTATCGTAAGTATTAGCGATGTAAGTCTCAGGTTAAGACTATACACACCTACCTTGATTTCGGCCTCCCATAGACACATAGTCATAATACCAATGGGATTCCGAGGGGTCTATCCAGAGCGAAGCTGTTTCCCGTACCATCGGTGAAACACAACCTCCTATCGCACTTGCATAAGTATCCAATACTTATATATATGAGAACTATGCCGTTGTGCCCTCACAACGCGCACAAGTGCAATACTAGCCTATTCCGCATTATCGATGTCCAGTCTCGATAATACTCCGGCTAGGGATATTTAATGATTAATCCTCGTCGGGGACTGATACTGTCTCATATCATCTCAATCCAGGAACTAATCATATGGACCTCTCTTCATTTATACATTATGGTGATCTAATCACAAATGATGAGAGTGCAATTTCCTTGTCACATAGTTAATTTGTACAACAACACCGTGATCTGTACAAATAGTGACGCTATGGGTCATATTATCCAACAATCTCCCACTTGGCACATAGCCAGTCACTCGAGTGTCTAACACCCGAACTATGTACGGTTCGCTCAAATTGCTGAGGAAAGGTTTTCGTCAGCGGATTTGTTTAATTATCGTCTGACGCGATTTACACGATCATCACATCGCCACGATGTATGATCCGAACGAATCAGATGATATAGAAGTATATATCTGGATCGTCGATGAGACCTTTAATTCCTTAGCCTGTGCTGACGCCTAGCTCAGCTGCTAAAAGAACTATATCTAATCTAATTAGATTTATTTTCGATCCAAATGGCTTCTATTGCTGCCTCAGCTGCAGCAATAATCCGCATTTGTTGTTTATTCGGCAACAGTTATCTTGCTCGGAATATTTCCAGCTCACTGTCCCAGTGTTCAAACTTTATAGTACCGCAGTATTTACCGGTTTGGAAACTTGCAGCAGTGATCCTAGTCACTTCAAGTTCTCCTACTCCATAATTTAAGACAACATCTTTAGTTCTCTAAGATACTAATAGATGTCCTTAACTTCAATCCAATGACTATCACTTGGATTGACCTGATTGTGACTCCATATGCTCGAAGCGTATGAGACACCATATCAAGTACATTTTAAATGTACAATTTCCAGAGAGTGTTAACAACTCCAAATCTATCCCATAGATCTTTATTCCTTGAATAAAGGTTGTTACTCTCCCCAGAATTCTACGGAGAATTTCTTGAAAATATCTATGAAGCCAAGCTTTCACAATTGCTTTATGGGAATTTCATGTCAGTGCCCTCCCACTAACCTCCTTATATACACAAGAATTATTTCGTTTTGAGTCAAATCATAAACCATTATGATTATTTCAAAACGTCAGTTCCAAGAACCTTATGCTTGTTTCAATCCAAACATGGATCGAATAACCCGCAAACCTTGTTTGTCGGTTATACAAAAAATCGTCAGGATGTTGTAAGCATCCTCAAAAGGTTTCCTTTTCAGGAAAGCGATTTTGATCTATAACTGACACATTTCATAAATGAAATACGCAGTTATCAACAAGCATCTTCAAAATGGATTTACCATGGCAACAGGTAAAAGGTTGAACCGTTATTAACACAATGTTGATAACGATACCTTTCCGTCAAAAGCCCAGCTTTGTACGTTGGTATGTTGCCTTCCATGTATGTCTTCCTTGAAGACGTTAAATGTACCATAGGCACAATGCCTTGTGGTACAACAACTAGTATCCAAAATAGTTGTTATACATGGAATCCATTTCGGACTCATGGCACTTTGCCATAATAGGGAGTCGATACCTTGTATCACTTCCTCAAAACGTAGTCGGTTGGTATACCTTCATAAGATTGACATCTTTATGAGGTTAGATCAGAAACCCATACCCTAGGTTGTTTTCTGACTCTATCCGATCTACGAGTGTCTTGTGTATTCGAAGATTAATGGTATAGATTCATCATATGATGAACTATTTGTGTTCCATTAAGGACTTCGTGCCTTGAACAGTATTACTCCGATTTTCATCGAGTATCACTATCCTCCCACTGACACTGCATATCGGTATTCCTCTCAGGAAAAACCGCATGGTGAGCAACAATCACATTGTTCTCATGTGAGATTTATAAGTACTATACTTATGGTTTCCCTTAGGATAACCTATATTGGCACTTATCCAATTTGGGTCCTTAGTTTGGTATCATCCAAACGTTATGCCTGGCATACCCAAATTATCAGGAATGAGAAACCTCGTTTCTTTCCTGTTCATATCCTATATGACATCTGTCAAACAGATATTATGGAACCTTATTCTAAATAAGTTTTGCACTGTTAAAACTTATCCTTTGAAGGAAATGGTAGCTCAGAGCGACTCATGATTAGCCTTATCATGTCTAACATGATTCGGTTAATCCGTTCGGACACACCGTCACTTTGACGTGTTCCGGGAGGAGTCCTCATTTGAAAGAATACTATACTCTTTCAAGTATATGAAACTTATTGCTTAAGTATTTTCCATTACGGTCTTACCGTGGCGGTATAATACTATAGCCGATCTGTTTGTCTATTTCGTGTCGAAACTCTAAAAGTTTCCGATTTGTGTTCTTCAAAAGAAACACATAACCATAACGTGATGCCACATCCGTTTAAGGTCACGAAATATTCATGTTCACATCTAGCCTAGCTAGATATGGGCCCACTTACTTCACCATGAATAGGGCTAACAGATCGGTGGCATTTTACTATTACCAAGTAAATAGTATTTTAGGTACTTTACCTAATAAACTAGATTCGCAGACTTATTTGAATAGTCAAATCAGTCCTAGTACCCACTCTTCAAAAGTGTGGATATACGAGTCTTGTATAATTGTGTCCTAGACAACAATGCCACAAATAAGTCTCTATTGATCAAATCAATTTGAGCTATTTATTTGTCATTTTATATGTTTGAGATTTTATTTATATTCAAATATAAATTCTGTTATTTACATCTAATGTATTTATCTCAGTATCATCTTTATATAATAAAACACTTAGTGTTCTATAATATAAAGGTTTTATCCGCAACGGATTAAACACTGATATAGAGATAATGTCTCTAGTCAAACTAGTTACATTATAACAGTTCCTAATTTAAGTATATACCCAAAGGGTAGTTCCTAAACTTAGGTATCTACGGTCGAAACAGCGACTTTCGTCCCGTTTCCGATTCGCAGAGCAATCTCAGCTTGAAGTCAGTATCCTGCTCAAGCAGATTCTGAACATCAATACATATATTTTATGTACCACACTAAGTATTTAAAATCTAATTTCAATACTAGCTGTGAACATAACTAAGACAAACATTTTAAAGTTAGAGCCTCGCCCTTTCTTTAATTCCTTCGTGTCTGCCATATCCAAATGGTAGTCACTTTGGGATATGTCAATTATCCTTTTCAATATTTCAGAAACCTTAGGCCAAGCCTTGGGTTTTTAGAATATCGAAACGATGTGCACCTCGTGCTACATGCCCAATTGCAAACTTTGACTTTATCTCCTCTAGAATAGTCAATTAATTCTCCAAGAATTATAAATTGCAATTTTAATACTTCTTAAATCTAAAATTAGATTTATGACAAGTATATTAAATTAAGCATTAAAGTCATCATCACATAAATCTTCCAAAGATTTTATGCTCTACTTATTTTGCTTAATTTTGGGCTTAAGGTATAATAAGTTATTTTATCAAATAAAGTAACCTATTATTTATTCCCAATTTGAAAATTAAATCATTTAAAATATTTTAATCCCAGATTATATTTTAAATATCCAACTTTTCAATTTTATCTTGATTACAATAGTCCAACTATTTAATCAACGATTAGTGGTACTATATATATTATTATAATGATTATAATAGTCCAACTATATAATCAAATTATCCCAATTATAAAATCAACTGTAAACTGAAATTAATTAATTCAAATATATTGATTAATATAATCCAATTATATATAATCAAGTATAATACAGTCCAACTGTTTATTAAAACAACAATTTAAATATTAGTCCAACTAACATTTAATCTAATGACGAAATAATTTAAATGAGCGCGTATGGCGAGTAATTGAACGAGTATTGCAAATTCAATTCTTGCCTCCCACTATTTTTCGTCGAGCCTCTAACCCTCTGTCGAGTACTCGGGAAACCGTGTTTCCTAGTGGGCTAGGATCCCGTTAAATATCACACAATCTTGACTTTGGCCAACAAATTGTATGATAATTAACTAGGTAGATCTCGAAGATCAATTGGATCTCATCCAACTCCTAGATCCAGTAGGTGGACATCCAAGTCCCAAACATATATCTTATATATGCCTATACATCGAATGTATACCCTAACCTTTTTCCTCTGAATCAACTAGGCCTTGGCTTTGGCACAACAAACCTAGTGATCCCAGTCAAGCGCGGACCCATTGACATGGAAGCTTCGTAATCAATGTCAATGGACAAGAAGTGGTCTTGACTTTGGCCAACAAACCACAACTTGGACACGACACCGATATGGAACAAAGCCTCGTGATTAAAACACATCTTCGACGGACAAGGGCTTGACTTTGGCCAACAACCCCTGCCAATCTCGGATCTTGAGTAAGAATCACTCAATGGAAGGAAAATAAACGCTTGATATTTAACGAGGGTTTTTCGCGTGCAAATTGGCTACCAATTTAATTATCTTTGTTAAGGTCTCATCATCATACACCCTTAAACATGCATTCTAAACACATAATAAAGCGCATATGTAAAATAATAATGATATGCGGATGGATATTTTACACATTGATCCTAGATCAAATCTCTCTCTCTTCTCTCTCCCGCTGCTAGCACATGTATTTCTTCTACCCGTTACACTACACTTCTAAAGAAACCTCATTTACATTGAGGGGAATAGGTGAGAAGAGAATACAAAGAAATAGGAGATAAGGCTGGACTCGCAGGTCCAATTAATAAATCAAATTTATTACAATTTCCAAAATCGCCCCACCCGGCTAATATCCATCCGATATACATTATTCAAACATCACAACCATGTATTCATACAAGCATGTTATCAATCAATCTAATCAAATTAATTAATCTTGATAATTAGTGATCATCCAATGTTCAAACAAAGATTTGATTTTGTTCGAGTCAAACTCGTATTGCGAACACGTACTCAAAGTACGATTTCTACGAATTAAATTAAATTACATAATTAAATCCAATTTAATACGCATTTAATTCTAATTCATTATTTAATTCCAAATTAAATATTACACTTTATAAAATAAACCTTTACGACTTAAATTCCAAATTTAATCGTTACGGGTCTCAAAGCCCGATTAATATCCAATATTAATTTAATTAAAGTCCAATGGGCTTTTAATTAATTTCTTGAGGCGTGGACTTTTGGTCAACTCGGGTCAAACCCGCAACCAAAGTCCAATCCGGGAGTTACCCCATAAGCCCATAAATTAATTTAGGCCCATTAGGCCCAATTAAACGTTAAAGGTTCATTAGTCGCATTTGGGCCTTTTGAAGCGGTTTTGGGCCTAATTGGATCCAACCAATTTTGGCCTAAACCAACTTTGTACAACAAAGTCCAATAAACCCAATAACAACTTAAAAAGCCCAAATCCAATTTTAAGCCCAATAATTTAATTCAAAAAATTCCAAATTTTCCAATTAAATTACCTAAAGTGTATAGCATTATTAATTACCCAAATCAAAGTTTCCAAAACATCAAATTTGTCCAATTAATCATGCTTAACATCAATTAATCATGTCCAACATAATTAAATCAAAATCAAACCCAATTTATACATGCAAAGTCTCGGCCAAAGGGGGAAAAAATGCCCAAATCAAATTCAATCCAATTGAACCCAATCAAACATAAATTCAACATCCCAAATGATTTCTAAGTCATCCAATGAACAAAAAATCAAAAAACCAAGACATGGGCACTTGCCAAATTCGGCCATCACAAGCAAATTGGGGAAAAATTGTTCCAAACACTTTTCATCAAATTGATCTAATCAATCATCAATTAAACAACATTCAAGCATTCTAAATCATCCAATTTCATTAAACATGCTCAAAATCAAGTTTACCCAAATTTGTCATGCCCAAAATTTAGGGAAAAATGGATCCAACCAAATTTCATGAAATTGATTATGCACAACATCAATTCAACCTCATTCAAGCATACTATACTAAACAATTTAATCATTTGATGCTCAAATTGAGTTTACCCAAATTAAAGTTTTGGCCAACATTAAGCAAATTGGGGAAAATCAATCCAATTAATTTTTCATCAAATTGATTACATATAACTCTAATTAATTCATATACAAGCATTCTTAAACAAACAATTTGTTAAAATCATGCTTAAATCAAAAAGCCCCAAATTTTGCTCAAGAACCCTAATTCGTTTTATGCAACCAATAGCTCAAGATACCATTGTTGAGTTTCAATCAAGTCCCAAGGATCACAAACATGCATAAAAACGAGTTGAATACACAAGGAGTAAGGCGGAATTCATACTCACATTGATGGGTTTTGATGAAAGAAGAACAAGTTGCATTTTTGCTGCCATCAAGCTCGGCAGTAGCTTCCTCATGCAGTGGACTGCTCGTTTGGGGCTGTTGCCTCCTCCATGTCGGCCATGATGAACACCATGGAAGCTCCAAGCTTCAAGCTTTCCAAGCTCACAAATTCGTTTCCCTATCACCATAATATAACCCATGTGTGTGCTAGCACTACTCTCTTCATTTGCTTCTCTCTCAAAATTTCGGTCAAAACAGAAAATTTGTGAAGAAATCGGCTTGAAGCCGTGAAGAGGGAGAAGAGAGAAGAGAAGGGAAAGGGCTCCAAAGCCTAAACTGTAGGTCTGCAAGAGGAGAGGAGTGTAAATGCTTTTTATATTTTCCAAAATTTAATAAAAGCATTTACCACATTTTTACTTTCAAAACAAAGTCAAAAGTCAAAAGCAAAAGCAAAAAGCTTTCCATCACCTATCACTTTTAACTATTCACATCAATCACTTTAATAAAGTGACAACATGTCAAGTCACATCACATCACTCAAAGTGACAATGATTTGACAATTGATGCGACTAGCGATTTGACGCTTGATGTGACTTGCGTGCCGCGCTCGAATTCGAAATGCGAATGCGCTCGCAATCACTCTCGGGCTCGGGTTCGCTAATTCCAAATTAACGAATTTTCCGTCGCGTCGTAATTAAATGATTACGCCTAGCGAAATCACTATTCACGTCGCTAACGAATTAATTCTAAATTAATTCGTTCGCCCGAATTAAAATCTAATTTTAATTCCGCGTCGAAATCCAATTTCTTATAATATATCGAATATATTATTTTATCGATTAATTCCAAATTAATCGTTCTCTCTCTTTAATTAATATTTTATCCCAGATAAAATATCTCCGCAATTAATCCCAGATTAATTTTCTCTCTCTTCTAATTAATCCCAGATTAATTAAAGTGCGAGTTATACCATCGGTGAATCTTCAGGAAGCGACCCATGAGATCTCCGGATATGTTGGCAGTAAATACGGTCGTCGGATTATCCGAACACGTAAGTACCTCGTACTACGTTTATACCGATTTACAAGACAAGGTTGGCTTCTAGCAAAGCGCCATGCCTACCCAATTCTCCAGAAATATTCTTACAGGAATATATAGATCTGTATCAAGCGTAGTATACCGTAGTATTGTGTATATCGGCCCAGTATCGGATAGTCACGTGCTAGGGCTGGGGCTGGATAAGTGTCTGCCCCGTCCGAAGCACATGTCGGATGTCTGGTAACTAGTCTCTATAATCGGATATGCATGACCTAGTCATAATATCCCGATGGTTGCGCAACACTTAAGAGCACTAATACCGTATCCTGCGTGACATCATCTCCACTATGACTGAAGTGATACTTCCGTCTTGACATCACACCCAATACACTACGACTCTCTGATAAACCCAGAAGTGGTGTACGCAGAACCGGTTAAAGCCCTGTACCACCAAGACCAAAGTCTATCGATTATCGTAAGTATTAGCGATGTAAGTCTCAGGTTAAGACTATACACACCTACCTGATTTCGGCCTCCCATAGACACATAGTCATAATACCAATGGGATTCCGAGGGGTCTATCCAGAGCGAAGCTGTTTCCCGTACCATCGGTGAAACACAACCTCCTATCGCACTTGCATAAGTATCCAATACTTATATATATGAGAACTATGCCGTTGTGCCCTCACAACGCGCACAAGTGCAATACTAGCCTATTCCGCATTATCGATGTCCTGTCTCGATAATACTCCGGCTAGATATTTAATGATTAATCCTTCGGGATTGATACTGTCTCATATCATCTCAATCCAGGAACTAATCATATGGACCTCTCTTCATTTATACATTATGGTGATCTAATCACAAATGATGAGAGTGCAATTTCCTTGTCACATAGTTAATTTGTACAACAACACCGTGATCTGTACAATTAGTGACGCTATGGGTCATATTATCCAACAGGGACCCCACCACTCTTCCGATATAATTCTCACCAAATTCTGGCACAGACAGAATGTTTTCACTAATACGCCATCCTACCAAAGCATACTGATAGGTGACCACTGAAAGGAAGAACAACCTATTTGATCCTCAATAAGCTTGGCAATAAACTTATAAATAGTGTTGCAACAAGATATAGGTTGAAAATCCTTAACCCGAGATCATAGCAATAGACGTATCATTCACCTGCTTAAAGAGTCTCCCCGAACAAAAGAAATAATTAATAGCACGAAGGACATCATCACCCATTATACTCTAAGCCTTCTTAAAGAAACCCGAATAAACACCCATTCGGACCAGGAGCCTTGTTATCCTTCCATGAGAACAAAACAACCTCGATCTCCTCATTCGAAACCTCATGAGCAAGAATCTCCCTCTGTTCATCAAACATATACTGAGTAATAGCCGAATGAAGAAGATCCCTATCAAATTCCTGTAAACTAGGTTGAGGCCCAAAGAGAGTCCTATAAAAAGACTCAATCTCCTCCCTCACCAAAGCATCATTCTCCAAACGAGTCTCATCCTCCTTAGAGATAGAAGTAATCTTGCTACGTCGATAATATTGTTTCATAGCTTGGAAATAAGAACTTCGAATTTTGATCCCCAAGATTGAGCCATTGAACTCAAGATTTTTGCCAAACTATACCCTCATCAGCCCGACTTAAGTTACCATACAATAAAGATAATCTAGCCTCCTCACCTAACAGAAAAAAGTCACTAGGGTTTTCCAGCAAGGCACCCTGCACCCTCTCCAACGCCTCCCAACATCCAAAGCCCTAATAAAAAGATTAGAAAAGTGCTCTACATTAATTTCTTCAGTGCCACCTTCACACTCTTCAGCTTTTGACACAAGTAAAACATCAAGGTTCCACTAACATCAATATCCTAAGCTCTAGCCACAACTGTAAGAAAATTTGGATGTTCAGCTTAATAATCAAAGAATTTAAAAGGATTTTTCCCTTTAGGGAGCTCAACAAGATTCACAACCATATGAGAATGGTCTGAAATACGAGGAGGAAGAAACCTAACAACCAAATCAGAAATAGGCACTCCCAAGAGGTATTAACAAAAACATGATCTAGCTTCTTCTGTCAAATAGGAGACTGAACCAGCTTATTAAACCACATCAAATGACAACCAGAAAACTAAAGATCATCCAAACCAGCCCAGCCCAGGCGACAACCCAACTTATCCTTCCAAGAAGGTCATGCCAAATAACCACCATTATGCTCAAAATGAGAACGAATGGCATTGAAATCACCCATAACCAACCATAGAGAAGCGTCAAATTCACTACTACTAGCAAGTAAATCAGCCAAAAGCTCTGGACGCCTTTTTTGTGTGTGGATAAAGTAAGTATATTAACCAAAACAAAACTATACAAGAGCAAATGGGCACACCCCAGACAACTAGAGAGGACAAGCCCTCCCAGAAGAAAAGCTGAATGGCTACAAGCAAAATAAGATCATAAGAAGATGTCTCGAGCATATGCCAGGAGAGGTGAACCATTTATTATCATAAGATGGTTTCACCTTCCGCAATAAGCTAGCACGAGTCTGAACAGTAAATACAATATCACTAAGAAGAACAAAAATAGGGCGAGGAGGCCCATCATGGGTGCGCGCATTCCTCTCCCTCCAGATATGGTAAACTGACGCAGCAAACGACAGTCGAACAGAAGATGACTCAAAGAGCCATCGGTAAACAGATACATCCTCTCAACAGTCTATAGCCAATCTCGAGAACTCCAATATAACCCACACATAGCCAGTACAGTCGACCAGATGCTCGAAGAGAAATTGCATTGGAAGAAAAGGTGATCAATATCCTCACCTGAGCAACCACAGAGGATACATCGCGAGCAAGCAGAGATACCGAACCTCATTAGACGATCCTGGGTACATAGACCTCCCTGAATAGTCATCCAAAATAGAAAAGAATGGAGCGGGATAGCCTTCCGAAACCAAACAACTCGAGACCAACGCATCAAGGGACCCCTTGTCCACATAGCATTCCAAGCACCATCCACTGAAAACCTCACTCTATTGTCATCCTACCAAACCAGACTATAAGGATCTGATAGATGAGACCGGGCCAAATCAACAAGGGCAGCAGACCTAGCTGGGGGCCAATGCCAAGAAGATTCAGAAATAATAGAAGAAACTATAGCCATCATATCCAAGCCAGAGTCGCAAATCACTCTCTCACCCAACGTATCCACAATCAGACCAAAATGATGCAAGTAATCAAACCACAATAACGTCTTTTCACCATTCCCAATCCTAACTCTCATCCTCCGCCAGGTCTAAGAACGAAGCTCCTAGATCTTCCGCCAGCTCCAAGAACAATCTATAGGACAAGACACCTCCCAAAAGCTTCTCCCCCTCAGTAAGTAATACTGAACCCAATTCGACCAAGAGGAAACCTGGCCAAAGCAAAGAAACAATAAGTGCTTAATAATTACCGCTCTATTCCACATATCCAATCTCATGATCCCCAAACCCCCCTCTTTCAGAGGTAAACAAATTCTACTCTAAGCCACTTTCGCCCCCGATGAAGTAAGCTCACTACCCTTCCAAAGGAAGGATCTGAGAGTCGTCTCCACCTTCCGAATAACAGACTTAGGAAGAATAAATAAAGAAGACCAATAAACTTGAATGGAGAACAAAACAGATTTTATTAGCTGAAGTCGCCCCGAATACGAAAGAAACTTACTACTCCAACTCTTGGCACGCCTGACAATACGCTCAACAATAGAAGCATAATCAGAAGCCCGAATCTTAGAAGAAATCAAAGAAACTCCCATATACCGCACTCGAAGAATACCCTCTTGGAAACCCAAAACATGAAGCAGCTGGCCCTTAAGGGTAAGAGAGATACCGGAGGAGAAAAGATGACTCTTAGCTAGATTCGGGACTAAGCCTGATAAACCCATAATGACATGATCCAAGGGACAACATTTGACATGAATGCAGTCACCCAAGGAACATTAGAGCCTTTGCAATGGCCAACAGGCCCAATCACACGCCAAAGAGCTAAGAAGATCACAGACGCAATAGCGGGGCCAGAGTTTGCATATAATAGATGCATTCATTCTTCTAGTTTTTACTTGCCTTATGAGATTGATTATGATTCTAATTCTTTAACTCCTATGGATTTATTATCTTTGATTGTTATTAAGCTTGGGAGTATGAATGATAAGGGAAAGGCAGAGTTGGTGAGAATAATAGGTTTCCAACGCATTGTGTTTGACCCCAGCAATTGGGTGTGGCTTTATATGCAAGAGGAAAAGATACAAGCATAATGAAGATCCAAGTTGCAACCAAGAGGGGATGGTCTATTTCAAGTCTTGGAACGGATTAATGACAATGCATATAAGCTGGATTTGCAAGGTAAGTACAACGTATCTGCTACTTTTAATGTTTCTGACTTAACTCATTTTGATGCAGGTTCAGATTCGAGGTCGAATCCTTTTCAACAATGAGGGAATGATATGAGTCCAACCACACCAGAGACATTACAGGATGCAGCTAACAACTTGGAGGAACCCATGCAGTTGCCAACAGGTCCAATCACACGCCAAAGAGCAAAGAAGATCAGAGAGGCCTTTGTGGGACTAGCTCAGAGCTATGTGACCAGTTGCAGCAACCAAGTCAAGTGCACACCAGAGACACATATGGGCATAACCAGAGAGGTCCCCAAGCTATTTCATTTGACCTATATCAGCTCAGACTGAAGCATAGCAGAGCAGCTTCAACACCAGCACCCTTTTGACCAGATTTGGGACTATGTTGAATTCGGCCAAATGGGGGCATTTTTGTCATTTGTGCTAGACATGTTGACTTTATTTATGATGTAATTAAGCTAGTTGACCTGGTAATTAGGGTTAATTATGCTTAGAACCTTGCTTATTGAGTAAGCACGTTAATTTACTATTTGATGTAAGCACCTCAAATTAGCTTAAGTTAGATTAGTTTCTAATCATTGTTTTAAGCTACTTTAGGTGGGAAAAGACTTTTGGGGACGTGCTTGAGTGAAAGCTTTGGGTAGTTTTTAGGTCTTTTGGTAATTTCACTTTATGGACATTTTTGTCCATTCACACCTTTAGGGTTTCTCTTTGTAACCTATTTAAACTTTGTTTTCTTCTTCTTTGGAATAACATACACGACATTTTGAGAAACTTTCAAGCTTTTAAGCTTTGGCTATGGCTAAATTTCTTGTGAGGGAGGGATTCCTCTTTTCAAGTTCAAATTGACTTATCTAAGCTTGGCAACTTAGTGGCGTCTCCATTGCTAGAAAAATACAATCTGATTTCATGTTTGTGGTTATCATGGACGTGAGTTTCATGGTGGTTAGGGGCTGATCTTGGTTGGGTTTTGTTCCTACAAAATCAGTATACAAAGTTCTTGGGGTTTTGAGAAAGATGCTTGGGGGTTTGCTTGGTTTCAAACCCAAGTGAGTTCTTGTCACATAAACTGCCAAAGACAATCCTTGATCAGAGAGTCCGATGAGGCATCCGCCTTATAAAAAATCATAAGGTCATCCGCAAAACAAAGATGTGTGAGGCGGTCCTTAGAACAATGACAATGAAACTTGAAACCTCGATCAGGAGCCATATTATGAAGTAAGCTCGAGAGAACTTCCATAGCCAAAACAAAAAGATAAGGAGACATAGGATCACCTTGTCGCAGCCCACGACCCCCAGAGAAAAAGCCATGCAACTCCCCATTAATAGACGCATAAAATATAGTAGAAGTCATACACTCCTGAATCCAACCCACCATCCCCTCTAGGAAACTGACATGATCCAGGCCGACAACAAACCAAAGGACGCATTACAAGTACCAGAAGGGCCAATTACGAGGCATTACAAGTACCAGAATCAATCTGCTTTTGTCGAGGGAAGGCGTATTAGCGACAATATTCTCTTATGTCAGGAATTGGTTCGGAATTATCACCGGAATGGCGGTTCCCCGAGGTGTGCTCTTAAGATAGACTTGATGAAAGCTTATGACACTGTTCGTTGGGATTTTTTGGTTGAGGTTCTGAGGACTGTTGGTATTCCTGAGAGGATGGTGGGTTGGATTCAGGAGTGTATGACTACTACGAGATTCTCTGTTTCTATTAATGGTGAGCTGAATGGATTTTTCTCTGGGGGTCGTGGGTTGCGACAAGGTGATCCTATGTCTCCTTATCTCTTTGTTTTGGCTATGGAAGTTTTATCAGGCCTTCTTCGTAATATGGCTACTGATCCGGGTTTCCAGTTCCACTGGCGGTGTTCAAAGGACCGTCTTACTCATCTCTGTTTTGCAGATGACCTTATGTTTTTTTGTAAAGCAGATGCATCCTCTGTTTCTTTGATCAAGGATTGTATTGGGCAGTTCAGTGGTTTATCAGGTTTAATTCCGAATCCAGCTAAGAGTCATCTCTTCTCTTCTGGCATCTCTCTTTCTATGCAAGACCAACTGCGAGATGTGTTGAGATTCCAGGTGGGGACTCTTCCTGTGAGGTATTTGGGGGTTCCTTTGATCTCTACTAAACTTAGGGCCTCTGACTGTGCTTCTCTTGTGGATCGTATTGTTATGCGTGCTAAAAGTTGGAGTTGTAAGTTTCTCTCTTATGCAGGTCGGCTCCAGCTTATAAAGTCTGTTTTGTTCTCCATTCAAGTTTATTGGTCTTCTTTATTTATTCTTCCTAAGTCAGTGATTAGGAAGGTGGAGACTATCCTTCGTTCTTTCCTTTGGAAGGGTAGTGCGCTTATCACTACTGGGGCTAGAGTAGCTTGGAGCAAAATTTGTTTACCTCTTAAGGAGGGGGGTCTGGGTATAAAGAGTCTGGAAGCTTGGAATAGAGCAGCTATTGTCAAGCATATTTGGTTTCTCTGTTCTGGTCAGGTTTCTTCTTGGTCTACTTGGGTTTACTCTTATTTACTGAGGGGGAGAAGTTTTTGGGAGATCCCTCGTCCTTCTGATTGCTCTTGGAGTTGGCGTAAGATTTTGGAGCTTCGTTCTTGGTCCCGTCGGCGGATGAGAGTGAGTATTGGGAATGGTGAGTCGACTTTATTGTGGTTTGATAATTGGCATCCTGTAGGCCCGATTGAGTACTCATTGGGCGAGAGAGTGATTTATGATTCTGGCTTGGATAGGATGGCGACAGTTGCTTCCATTATCTCTGATTCTGCTTGGCATTGGCCCCCTTCTAGATCTGCTGCTCTTGTTGATCTGGCTCAGACTCACCTTCCGTCTCCTTCTAGTTTGAGGGAAGATATGCTGGTTTGGGAAGATGATAGACATGGGAAATTTTCTGTGGATTGTGCCTGGAATGCTTTGAGGTCGAGGAGACCCGAGATGCCTTGGTCCAGAGTTGTCTGGTTCCGGAAATCTATTCCCCGCCATTCTTTTCTTCTTTGGATGTCCATTCAGGGAGGCCTGTGTACTCAGGACAGTCTAATGAAATTTGGTATATCCTCTTGCTCGCGGTGTATCCTTTGTGGTAGTTCGAGTGAGGACATCGATCATCTTTTATTTCAGTGCCTCTTTTCATTGAGGGTTTGGTCGTCTGTGTTAGCCATGTGTGGTTTAGACTGGAGCTGTCGAGATTGGCGCCAAACTGTTGAGTGGCTTTGTCAGTTCTCTGGTGCCTCTTTATATCATCTTCTGGTTCGTCTGTCCTTTGCAGCGTCAGTTTACCATATATGGAGGGAGAGGAATGCTCGCACTCATGATATGCCTCTTAGGCCAGTTTCTGTTATTCTATATGATATTGTTTTTGATGTTCGGAATCGTGTTAGTTCTTTACGTAAGGTGACTCCATCTTATGACAATAAATGGCTTCACCTCTCGTGGCACTTGCCCGATGACATCTTTAGTTGATCTATTGTAGCCGATTGGCTTTCTTCTAGGAGGGCTTGTCCTCTCTAGATCCTGGGGGATGCCCCTTTGCTCTTGTATAGTTTTCTTTTGGTTATAATACTTACCTTATCCAAAAAAAAAAAGCAATGACGGGATTAGTTCAGAGTTTTATGGCTGACTGCAACAAACAAATAGAGATGCATATGGGCTTCGATGGAAAGGGCCCAAAACCATTTCACTTGGCCCAAATCAGTTTAGAATGAAGCTTCCTAGGCTTTTGAAGACTTAAAGACTTGATAATTGTGCAATTTCGTTTTTAGGGGCATTGTTGTCTTTATGCCCTTAGGGTTTCTTTTTGTAACACTATTTAAGCTTACTTTCTTCTTCATTTGAGGCAACCAACGAATTTGTAAACTCAAAAGCTTAAAGCTTTGGCTATGGCCGAATTATTGTAAGGGAGGGATTCCCCTTTTCAATTTGAATCGACTTATCTAAGTTTTGGCAAACTTAGTGGCGTCTCCATTGCTAGCAAAACACTACAAGGATTCATCTTAAAGGTTCTCAAGGGCAAGTTCTTTGTGGGTCTTCTTTGTGGCCTTGGAAGGGTTTTGTTTCTACAAAATCATATTCGCGGTTCTTGGGGTTCTGTCCGTTGCTTGGGGTTTGCTTGGATTTCGAATCCAAGTGGGTTTCTTGTCAGAAACCAATAGTCCGCAAGACCTCAACCATAAAGTCCCAACGAATAGTGTCATAAGCTTTCATCAAGTCAATCTTAAGAGCACATCTCGGGGTACCACCTTTCTGATGATAATTCCGAACCAATTCCCGGCACAATAAAATGTTGTCGCTAATACGCCAACCCGCAACAAAAACAGATTGATTATGATTGACCACTGAAGGAAGGACAATCTTGATATGATTCTCAATAAGCTTGGCAATACACTTGTAAATAGTGTTACAGCAAGAAATAGGCCGAAAGTCCTTAACCTGGGAATGGTTGGGGATCTTTAGGATCAGAGCAATATACATCGCATTAACCTGCCAAAAAAGACGCCCCAAAGAAAAGAAAGAGTGAATAACACAAAGAACATCATCCCCAACAATACTCCAAGTCTTCTTAAAGAAACCCGAATTAAACCCGTATGGACCAAGAGCCTTATTATCCTTCAGAGAGAACAAGACATACTGACAAGAAACCCACTTGGATTCGAAATCCAAGCAAACCCCAAGAAACGGGCAGAACCCCAAGAACCGCGAATTTGATTTTGTAGAAACAAAATCCTTCCAAGGCCACAAAGAAGACCCACAAAGAACTTGCCCTTGAGAACCTTTAAAATGAATCCTTGTAGTGTTTTGCTAGCAATGGAGACGCCATTAAGTTTGCCAAAACTTAGATAAGTCGATTTTAACTTGAAAAGGGGAATCCCTACCTTACAAG
Source organism: Zanthoxylum bungeanum (assembly GCA_019454045.1). Taxonomy (NCBI): domain Eukaryota; kingdom Viridiplantae; phylum Streptophyta; class Magnoliopsida; order Sapindales; family Rutaceae; genus Zanthoxylum; species Zanthoxylum bungeanum. The sequence goes on along the minus strand of SKCR01023851.1, from coordinate 24,451 downwards.
AATTTGGCCATAGCCAAAGCTTTAAGCTTTTGAGTTTTTATAAATTTCGTTGATTGTCCTCCAAATGAAAAAGAAAGAAAGCTTAAATAGTGTTACAAAGAGAAACCCTAAGGGCATAAAGACAACAATGCCCCTAATGGCTAAATTACAAAAATACCAAAGTCTTCAAGTCTTCAAAGGCCTTTGAAGCTGATTTGGGCCAAGTGAAGTGGCTTTGGGCCCTTTCTATTGAAGCCCACATGCGTCTCTATTTGTTTGTTGCAATCGGCCATAAAACTCTGAACTAATCCCGCCATTACTTCTCTGAGTCTTTTGGTCCTCTGCCTCGTAATTGGCCCTTCTGGTACTTGTAATGGGTCTTTTGCTTTGTTGTCGGCCTGGATCATGTCATCCTCTCCCTCTTGAAAAGGATTCGACCTTGAATCTGTACCTGCATCAAAAGGAGTTAAGTCAGAAACATTAAATGTAGCAGACACATTATACTTACCTTGTAAATCCAGCTTGTATGCATTGTCATTAATCTGTTCCAAGACTTGAAAGGGACCATCCCCTCTCGGTTGTAGCTTAGATTTACGTTGTTCAGGAAATCTCTCCTTGCGCATGTGTACCCAAACCCAATCTCCGGGCTGAAATACCACACGTTTTCTTCCCTTATTAGCATGAGAAGCATATTGCTCATTCTTTCGTTGTATTGGCTCTCTTGCTTTCTCATGTATATGCTTCACCAAATCGGCTTTCCTCTTTCCATCTAGCCCCGCATGCTCATCAATAGGCAAATGTAACAAATCTAATGGAGTTAGTGGCTGAAAACCATAAACAATTTCAAATGGTGAGTAAGATTTAGAGGAATGAATACTACGATTATATGCAAATTCAACAAAAGGTAAACAATCCTCCCAGGTTTTTAAGTTCTTATTGATAATAGTACGCAATAACTGAGTTAAAGTCCTATTAACAACCTCGGTCTGACCATCAGTTTGGGGGTGGCAAGTAGTAGAATACAAAAGTTTAGTTCCCAACTTACCCCATAAAACTTTCCAAAAGTGACTAAGGAATTTGACATCACGATCTGAAACTATACTTCATGGAATCCCATGGAGTTGTACTACTTCTCTAAAGAACAAGTCAGCAATGTTAGTGGCATCATCAGTTTTATGACATGGTATAAAGTGTGCCATCTTATTGAACCTATCAACCACTACAAAGATGGAATCTCTACCCTTCTTAGTCCTAGGTAAACCCAAGATAAAGTGCCCCATTAAACCTCCTCCATGTGCTTCCTCACTAACAACTCACGCATACTACAAACAGGAATGCATAATCTATTCTCCCTAAACAGAAACCCATCATGTTGGTAGAATTTACTAAAAACAGACTTTTCACATGCAGCATAGATAGTACTAAAGTCAATATCACTAGCATAAAGTTCTTTAATAAATTCAAACCCAAGCATTCTGGCACTCAATGAAGTAAGTAAAGCATACATTCGCGAAAGTGCATCGGCGACAATGTTTTCCTTACCTTGTTTGTAGCGGATTACATATGGAAATGTCTCAACAAACTCTAACCATTTTGCATGTCGTTTGTTCAGCTTACCTTGGCCCTTCAGATGCTTCAATGATTCATGATCTGTATGGATCACAAACTCTCGAGGCCACAAATAATGCTGCCAAGTCTCAAGGGCTCGCACTAGCGCATACAACTCCTTGTCATATGTAGGGTACCTCAAAACTACTCCATTCAGCTTCTCACTAAAGTAAGCTATTGGTCGCTTTTCTTGCATAAGAACCGCTCCAATGCCTATCCCGGATGCGTCACACTCAATCTCAAATGTCTTTTCAAAGTTGGGTAGTGCCAAGACTGGTGCACTGCACAACTTCATTTTCAGATCCTGGAATGCACGCTCCTGCTTTTCACCCCATTTGAAGCCAACAGTCTTCTTCACTACTTCAGTCAATGGTGCTGCAATACTACTGAAGTCTTTAACAAATCTACGGTAGAAGCTTGCTAATCCATGGAAGCTTCTGACTTCTGTCACTGTTGTTGGTGTTGGCCAATCCTAATGATGGCCTTCACCTTTTCTAAATCTACCTCGATGCCATCTGCACTCACAACAAATCCAAGGAAAACAATTCTATCCATACAAAAAGTGCACTTATCAAAGTTATCATACAGTTTTTCTTGCCTTAACACATCACTTCAAATGCATAACATGCTCATCTACTGTTTTACTGTAAACTAAGATGTCATCAAAATAAACCACAACAAACTTACCTAAAAATACACTCATAACATGATTCATCAATCTCATAAATGTGCTAGGTGCGTTTGAAAGACCAAATGGCATAACTAACCATTCATACAAGCCATACTTAGTCTTAAATGTAGTTTTCCACTCATCTCCCTCTCTCATGCGAATTTGATGGTATCCACTCTTTAAATCAATCTTACTAAAAATTTTGGAACCATGCAATTCATCCAACATGTCATCTAGTCTAGGAATAGGGTGACGATACTTTACCGTAATATTGTTGATAGCTCGGCAATCAACGCACATACGCCATGTCCCATCTTTCTTAGGAATTAGAAGCACTGGTACTGCACAAGGACTCATGCTTTCCCTTACATACCCCTTGTCAATCAACTCCCGTACTTGCCTTTGTAGCTCCTTTGTCTCCTCGGGATTGCTCCTATAAGCCGGTCTGTTAGGAATGACTGCTCCAGGTATAAAGTCTATCTGGTGCTCAATACCTCTAATGGGTGGAAGCCCACTAGGTATGTCCTCTGTCAGTACGTCACTGTAATCCTGCAAAAGAGATGAAATAGACACAGGAAGGAAAGGGTCAGAGTTAGTAAAATAAATATGAGGCTCCTTATAGACTAACAATAGCATGAGCTTGCTAGCCTTGAACGCTTTCCTCGCTTCACCTTCACCCATGTACAAACTCTTTTTAACTATCCCTTTTTGTTTCCCCCTCACGTTCACTCACACTCCACTTGGGAACTCCCACGGCCTTGGCATTATTTTTCTCACCAGATACACCACTCTCACTAGTCTCACCCAAGGTGGTGTTTCCATTCGCTCTCTCTTTGTCACGTTCAAGTTACAACTTAACTTGATCTTCTTGGACTTGTGTAGGTGTAAGTGGGTATAATGTAATGGGTTTTCCCTTATGCTGAAAAGAGTATTTGTTCTTGAATCCATCATGAATAGCCTTATTATCAAACTGCCACGGTCTGCCCAAAAGAATATGTCCTGCATGCATCGGTATCACATCACATAGGACATCATCTGTGTATGGCCCAATGGTAAAGCTCAACAATACCTGCTTTGTCACACTTATTTCCCCATAATCATTTAACCACTGCAACTTGTAAGGCTTCAGGTGTCTCAAACAACTCAACCCCAATCGCTCAATCAAAGCTATGCTAGCAACATTAGTACAACTGCCCCCATCTATGATCATACTACATCCCTTGCCATTCACACGGCACCTAGTATGGAATATGTTCTCCCTCTGCTACACACTCTCATCCTCTACAACACGAGCTCTCAAAGCACGCTTGACAACTAAGGATAAGTTATTCAGCGGGTATGCAGCTCCCTCATGGTCACTAGCATCCTCCAACTCTGGCATCTCCTCCTCGACCTCACTATCGGTAGAGTACACATCTCCACTATTTTTATCAATCACTAAGGTACGCCTATTGGGACATTATGAAGCATAGTGTCACATGCCCAAACACTTGAAACACTTGACATCCTTAGATCTTGTAGTTGCACCCTCAGGTTTTGGTCTAGTTTTGCTCGGTTCTGCAGCCTCTTTACCCTTGGCACTAGGTTCGGCCCTAGGCTTATTAAAGCCTCCACTTAACTCGCCTCTAGGCTTGTCAAAGCCTCCATCTCGCTTCTCATTCGGAACCCATTTTCCCTTCCATGCAGAAGTAGCCTGAGTACCAAATCTGGATGTTGACATTTTCTTGAGTTGCCTTTCTACCTTGATAGCCATGTGAAGCATATCCTCCAAATCAACATAGTGATGCAACTCCACCATGTTTGCAATCTCTCTATTCAATCCCCCTAGAAACCGTGCCATAGTAGCTTCTGTATCCTCAACTACATTTTCCTTGATCATGGCAACTTCCATCTCTGTGTTATAGTCCTCAACACTTTTGGTCCCCTGATACAGATGTTGTTGTTTCTGATACAATTCCCTATAGTAATGGTTGGGTATAAATCTCTTTCTCATGAGACCTCTAAGTTCTGCCTATGTCTGAACCGGTCTCTCATAATTTCTCCTCCGAGTAGAGACAAGCTGATCCCACCAAATCATAGCATAATCGGTAAACTCAATTGCTGGCAGATTGATCTTCTTCTCGTCTGAGTAGTGATGACAGCTGAAAATCAATTCTATTTTCTTTTCCCATTCTAAATAAGCTTCAGGATCATTCTTGCCGTGGAATGTTGGTATCTTGATCTTGATGCTACCTAGATCACCATCTACATCTTCTCGTCTACCATATTCCCTCATATCATAGTCCCCTATTCTGGCATCAAATGCACCTCTATCATCAAACCGTCTATCCCTCATATCATTCCTCCTATCAAACCTCCTATTAGGCCTCCTATCAGGCCCAGGCTGAAATCTCTCTTCCACATCATCAAGACCATCAGAATCATCAAACTCATTTTCAGCTTCCTCTTCATCTGGTGGTATATACTGTGGTGGTACACGTCGAGGTGGAACATTATGAGGTGGTGGTACATTATGAGGTGGTGGTATATAGTGGGGTGGTGGTGCTCTGGGACCGCTACCAGTTTGAATACTCTATACACTATTGGTCAATCTCTCCAAAGCAGTATTCATGTTCTCCATCATATCTGTAAATTTCCTATCCACAGCCTCAAGCTTTTCATCAGTGGTTAGACCTGCCATCTCAACACTAAACAAACAGATTAGAAATAATAAGAAAGTAAAGCAAATATGTAAATCCTCACAATCTCACGTGTTTACACTCGAATGATATCACTCGACTCGTGTTTGCACTCTATTGGCTTTTACCCGATACTGTGCTCACAATCACTGCCTTTTACCACTCTTGAGTTCGTCCTCAATTCAAATGTGAATCACACTCAATCCAAGAATACAAACCAAATGTAGTCCTCAAAGCCAGCATGAAACACAAAGGTCTAATAATATATATGGGACAGGTGGAAACAAAATGCGAATAGGAATAGCAACGACGAAGACTCAATCAATAATACTTAAACTAGATTATTTGGAATAAAGAAGTGAATAATTAGCACAATGGAAAAAAAAATAAGCATGCAAATTCACGGTCGTATGTAATTTCGGGAGAAAATTTGGAACCGCTATAGAAATTTTGATGGGATACCCTCCACGGGCACCTAAATGATAATATGGAACAAACTAAATTCAACCAAAAAATTTCACTTTTTTACTTTTAATTTTTTTTTTTTTGCTCAAGTGATCACTATCACTCAAGTCCTTTTTTTTTGATAACTTTAGAAGCTGTTTAAGGTTCTGATTTCAATAGCTGATTAAGGTTCTGATTTCAGAGGCTGATTTTCAGGGTCTGAATTCATAGGCTTTTGGTCAGGGTCTGATTTCAGAGGCTACTGGTCAGTGTCTGATTTCAGAGGTTACTTTTCAGGGTCTGATCTCAGAGGCTACTGGTCAGGGTCTGATTTCAGAGGTTATTTTTCAGGGTCTGATTTCAGAGTCTGATTTTCAGAGGCTAATCTTCAGGGTCTGATTTCAGAGACTAAGTTTCAGGGTCTAATTTCAGAGTCCGATTTCAAAGGCTAAGTTCTTAGAGTCTGATTTCAGAGTCTGATTTCAGGGTCTGAATTCAAAGGCTAAGTTTTAGGGTCTGAATTCAGAGTCAGATTTCAAACTTCACTAGGGTTTTAGAAACAACACACAGCCGCCAAAGAACATGCTTATTTCTTCAACATATGCTAAATAACAGAAAGTATATGATGAACTGATATGAAGAACAGAACAAAAACCCAGAACTGGAAAATGATAGAAGATGAACTGATATGCAAAACACAACAAAATCAGATCCAGAAATAAACAAAACGAAAACATAAACAAGATCCAACAAGAACTGAAACGAAAATAACAAGAACGAAAATAAAACAAAATCAAACAAAAGAAAAGATAGGAAAAATCAGACCTTGGAACCCTGAGCTCTAGATACCAAATGACAAGAAACCCACTTGGATTCGAAATCCAAGCAAACCCCAAGCAACGGACAGAACCCCAAGAACCGCGAATTTGATTTTGTAACCCTTGAGAACCTTTAAGATGAATCCTTGTAGTGTTTTGCTAGCAATGGAGACGCCACTAAGTTTGCAAAAACTTAGACAAGTCGATTCAAACTTGAAAAGAGAAATCCCTCCCTTACAAGAATTTGGCCATAGCCATAGCCAAAGCTTTAAGCTTTTGAGTTTTTATAAATTTCGTTGATTGTCCTCCAAATGAAAAAGAAAGAAAGCTTAAATAGTATTACAAAGAGAAACCCTAAGGGCATAAAGACAACAATGCCCCTAAAGGCTAAATTACAAAAATACCAAAGTCTTCAAGTCTTCAAAGGCCTTTGAAGCTGATTTGGGCCAAGTGAAGTGGCTTTGGGCCCTCTCTATTGAAGCCCACATGCGTCTCTATTTGTTTGTTGCAATCGGCCATAAAACTCTGAACTAATCCCGCCATTGCTTCTCTGAGTCTTTTGGTCCTCTACCTCGTAATTGGCCCTTCTAGTACTTGTAATGGGTCTTTTGCTTTGTTGTCGGCCTGGATCATGTCACATACTTAATCTCCTCATCATAAACCTCCCTAGCGAGACTCTCCCTCTGCTCAACTGACACATGCTTAGTAATAGCGGAATGGAGAATATCCCTATCAATATCATGTAAACAAGGCTGGGGCCCCAAAAGAGAGTCGTAAAAAGATACAATCTCCTCCCTAATCGAAACAACATCCTTCAAACGAGTCTCATCCTCCTTAGAAACAAAAGTAATCTTACTGCGACAGTGAAGAATCTTCATAGTAGTACGGAAGAACTTCAAATTCTGATCTCCAAGGTTGAGCCATTGAACACGAGATTTCTGTCTATTGAAGCCCTCCTCAGCCCGACTCAAATCACCATACCATAAAGAAAGTCTCACCTCTTCTACTAACAAAGTAGAGTCACTAGGGCTATCCTGCAAAGCACACTGCACCCTATCCAACTCCCTCCTAACCTCTAAGACCCTACCCGAGAGATTAGAGAAGTTCTCAACATTAAATTTCTTCAACGCCAACTTCACACTCTTCAACTTACGACACAAGCGAAACATCGAAGTACCACGAACATCAATATCCCAAGCCCTAGCCACAACAGATAGGAAATCAGGATGATCAGCCCAATAATCAAAGAATTTGAAGGGAATTTTCCTCTTTGGGAGCTCAGCAAGCTTAACAACCATAGGAGAGTGATCCAAGATCCGAGGGGGAAGAAACCGGGCAATCGAACCTGGGAAAAGAAACTCCCAATAAAAGTTTTTTTTTTTTTGATAAAGTAAGTGTATTAACTAAAAGAAAACTATACAAGAGCAAAGGGGCATACCCCAGACTACTAGAGAGGATAAACCGTCCTAGAAGAAAAGCCGAAAGGCAATAAGCAAAATAAGATCAACAGAAGATGTCATCGGGCAAGTGCTAGGATATGTGAAGCCATTATTGTCATAAGATTGATTCACCTTCCGTAAAAAGCTAGCACGATTCCGAACATCAAAAAAAATATCACTAAGTAGAACAGAAACAGGCCGAAGAGACGCATCATGAATGCGGGCATTCCTCTCCCTCAAAATATGGTAAAATGACGCAGCAAAAGACAGTCGAACAAGAAGATGATGTAAAGAAGCGTCAGAAAACTGACACATCCACTCAACCGTCTGAAGCCAATCTCGGCAACTCCAATCTAACCCGCACAGTCGACCAGACCCTCGAAGAGAAGAAGCACTGGAAGAAAAGATGATCGATATCCTCACTTGAACAACCACATAGAATACATTGCGGGCAAGCAGAGATACCGAACCTCATCAAACTATCATGAGTACAAAGGCCTCCTCCCTGAATAGACATCCAAAGCAAAAAGGAATGGAGGGGAATGGCCTTCCGAAACCAAACAACTCGAGACTAATGCACCAAGGTTCCCCTTGTCCGCATGGCATTCCAGGCACTATCCCCTGAAAATCTACCTCTACTATCATCCTTTCAAACCAGCTCATCCTTCCTCATACTAGAAGGATTCAAAAGATGGGCCCAAGCCAAATCAACAAGGGCGGCAGACCTAGATGGGGCCACTACCAAGAAGAATCGGAAATAATGGAAGCAACTGTAGCCATCATATCTAAGCCAGAGTCATAAATAACTCTTTCACCCAACGTATCCACAATCGGACCCATAGGATGCCAAAAATCAAACCATAATAAAGTCTTCTCACCATTCCCAATCCTAACTCTCATCCGCCGCCGGGACCAAGAACGAAGCTCCAAAATCTTACGCCAACTCCAAGAGCAATCTGTAGGGCAAGGCACCTCCCAAAAACTTCTCTCCCTCAACAAATAAGACTGAACCCAATTCGACCAAGAAGAAACCTGGCCAGAACAAAGAAACCAAATGTGCTTAACAATAGCCGCTCTATTCCAAGTATCCAATCTCTTAATCCCCAGCCCCCTCCTTTAGAGGTAAACAGACTTTACTCCAAGCCACTCTCGCCCCAGAAGAGGTGAGCTCACTACCCTTCCAAAGGAAAGAACAGAGAATCATCTCCACCTTCCTAATAACAGACTTAGGAAGAATAAATAAAGAAGACCAAAAAACTTGAATGGAGAACAAAACAGACTTAGTGAGCTGAAGCCGCCCCGCATAAGTGAGAAACTTACTACTCCTACTCTTAGCACGCATAACAATACGATCAACAAGAGAAGCACAATCTGAGGCCCGTAGTTTAGTAGAAATCAAAGGGACTCCCAGATACCGCACTGGAAGAATCCTTTCTTGGAAGCCCAGAACATGACGCAGCTGGCCCTAAAGGGTAGAAGAGATACCAGAGGAGAAGAAATGACTTTTAGCTGGATTCGGGGTTAAACCTAATAAACCACTGAACTGCCCGAGACAATCCTTGATCAAGGAAACCGAGGAGGCATCCGCTTTACAAAAAATCATAAGGGTTTGGAATTTTTGGTTATGACACTGTTCATTGGGACTTTTTGGTTGAGGTTTTGCAGACTGTTGGTTTTCCAGAGAGGATGGTGGGTTGGATTCAGGAGTGTATGACTTCTACTAGGTTTTCTGTGTCTATTAATGGGGAGTTGCATGGTTTTTTCTCTGGGGGTCGCGGGTTGCGACAAGGTGATCCTATGTCTCCTTATCTCTTTGTTTTGGCTATGGAAGTTCTGTCAGGCTTACTTCATAAAATGGCTCTTAATTAGGTTTCAAATTCCATGGGTGGTGTTCTAAGGACCGTGTCACTCATCTTTGCTTTGTAATAGGAGTTAGCAATAACACGATCAAGCTTACGCCAGATATGAGAGTAAACCTGCTTTTTAAACCACGTAAAACGACAGCCAGAAAATTGAAGATCATCCAAACCAGCCTGAACCAAGCAACAACCCAAATCATCTTTCTAAGACGGCCACGACAAAGAACCACCACTATGTTCAAATGATGTATGGATGGCGTTGAAATCCCCCATAACTAACCACGAAGAATCATCAAAGTCACTACCACAAGTAATCAGGTTGGCTCATAGCTCCCGACGCTTCTCATAGTCACACTCACCATAAATAACAGAAACCACACAGCTCTAAACAGCAGAAACATGAGACACACGACAATGAATAGCTTGAGATGAAGAACGAATAATGCTCACATCAATGTCAATAGGATTCCAACAAACCCAAATACGGCCAAACGGAAGAACATTAGAATGGCAAAAGAACTTCCACGAAGGATTTATTGCTCGAGAGACACTCACAAAATTAATTTGAGTGGGTTCATGTGAAGTGTGATTCTTGTGAAGTTTTTGGTCATTCTTTGAACTATTCCTTTAGGAGGGTTCCCAATAGGGAGGAGAGCAAGCCTTCACAAACTTGGGTACCTAAGACTTTCATTCCTTTTGTGGTTGCTACTATTTCGACTGTGGTTGATAAGGCTAAATAGGATGATTGGGTTACGGTCACTAAGAATAAGAAAGGTAAGGATGCGGTTTTGGCAACTCTTATTAAGCCGTGCAGGGTTATGGTTTCGGTTGATGATGCTATTAAGGCAATTGATCCGAGTGAGTGCTCTCTTAAGGGTTTGGAATTATCGGATATTATTGAAGTTACTGGATATGTTTCTAAAGGAGGAGCTGTAACGTTTGTGGATAAGAGGGGGGGTCGGTGAATGCACTTCTACTGTCACTATGCCTTGTAAGAATCTTAATGAGGATGGGATGGTTGAGGCTCCACTAAGAGTCGATGGTGATTCTCCCATTTTCTATTGATAATCTGTTAATTGTAAAGACTAAGGACTCTTTGGAGAAAAAGAAGATGGATTTTGGTGGTAAACTTAAGAAGGGCTCTAGTGGTAAGAGGGGTCAGAAACGTCAATGTAAGGGCTGGCAGAGATGATTTGCTTGGGTTGGTTTTGTCACATTTTGTTTTGTCCTCAAGATTTTTAGTTGTTGGAATATTCGGGGTCTCAACGACCCTATGAAGCAAGCTGAAGTTAGGAGGTTTTTGTGTGAAGAGAAGCTTTCTATGTGTGGATTAGTTGAAATAAAGGTGAAGGATGTTAATTTTGTGGGGGTTTCCCGTGCTATAAATCGTTCTTGGAAGTTTTTTTGCCATTCTGATGTCCTTCTATTTGGTCGAATTTGGGTTTGCTGGAATCCGAGTGATCTTGATGTTAGTATTATTCGCTTTTCTCTTCAAGCTATCCATTATTGTGTTTCTCATATTTCTTCTCTTTGGAGCTGTGTGGTTTCTGTGGTTTATGGTGAGTGTGATTATGATAGGTGTCGGGATCTTTGGGTTGATTTGCTTGCTAGTGGTAGTGATTTTGATGCTTCTATGTGGTTGGTTTTGGGTGATTTCAATGCTATTCATTCCCCTTTTGAGCATAGTGGTGGATCTCTGTCGTGGCCTTCTTGGAAAGATGAGTTGGGTAGTTACCTGAGTCAGGCTGGTTTGGATGATCTTCAGTTTTCTGGATGTCATTTTACATGGTTTAATAAGCAGGCTCAATCTCCTATTTGGCAGAAGTTAGACCCTGTTGTTGCTAATACCTCATAAGAGTGTCTCTTTCCTGGTTCGGTTGTTAGGTTTCTGCCTCCCCATATTTCAGACCACTCTCTTATGGTTGTGAATCTTGTTGAGCTTCCGAAGAGGAAAATCCCCTTTAAATTCTTTGATTATTAGGCTGAGAATCCCGATTTCCTTACAGTTGTGGCTAGAGCTTGTGATATTAATGTTTCTGGTACCCCTGATGTTTTGATTGTGTCAAAAGTTGAAAAGTGTGAATATGGCACTGAAAACATTAATGTAGAGCACGTTTCAAAACTTTCGGGTAGGGTGTTGGAGGTTAGGAATGAGTTGGAGAGGGTGCAGCATGCCTTGTAGGAGAACCCTAGGGACTCCTTCTTGTTAGGTGAGGAGGCGTATTTTTCTCTTTTGTATGGCTTAACCTTGGGGATCAAAATATGAAGTTCTTTGGCTTTACCTTGTGGATCAAAATACAAAGTTCTTTTTTTTTTGGATAAAGTAAGTATTATAACCAAAAGAAAACTATACAAAGAGCAAAGGGGCATACCCCAGGCAACTAGAGAGGACAAGCCCTCCTAGAAGAAAAGCCGAAAGGCTACAAGCAAAAGAACAATCAGAAGATGTCAACGGGCAAGTGCCAAGAAAAGTGAAGCCATTTATTGTCATAAGATGGTTTCACCTTACGTAAAAGGCTAGCATGGTTCCGAACATCAAAGACAATATCATAAATGAGAGTAGAAACAGGCCGAAAAGGCATATCATGAGTGCGAGCATTCCTCTCCCTCCAAATATGGTAGACTGTCGCGGCAAAGGACAGACGCACCAGAAGGTGACATAGAGAGGCATCAGTGAACTGACATAACCACTCAACAGAATGACGCCAATCCCGGCGAGTCCAATCTATCCCACACATAGCCAGCACAGACGACCAGACCTTCGAAGAGAAGGTGCATTGGAAGAAAAGATGATCAGTGTTCTCACTTGAACAACCACAGAGAATACAACGCGAGTAAGTAGAGATACCAAACCTCATCAAACAATCTTGGGTACAAAGGCCTCCCTGAATAGACATCCAAAGTAAGAAGGAATGGCGGGGAATAGCCTTCCGGAACCAAACAACTCGAGACCAAAGCAGCAAATTTCCCCTAGAACGCATGGCGTTCCAGGCACTACCCACAGAAAATCTCCCCCTTTTATCATCCTCCCAAATCAGCACGTCCTCCCGCAAACTAGAAGGCGACGGAAGCTGGGACTGAGCCAAGTCAACAAGGGCAGCAGACCTAGATGGGGGCCAACGCCAAGTAGAATCAGAGATAATGGAAGCAACTGTGGCCATCCTATCCAAGCCAGAGTCATAAATCACTCTCTCACCCATCGTGTCCAAGCCAGAGTCATAAATCACTCTCTCGCCAAGTAGAAAGGGTTCTGGTGGTAAGAGGAGTCAGGCAAGGGAACACTCACCTTCCATATTTCCAACTGCCTCCACAGAAACTGTCTCAGAAGAAGCCACAGGCAAATGAGGAGTAACCAGAGCCGAATCCAACCCATTAGAAGAGCATTCACCCAAAACAAGAGTCCTGTCAGTATAAACATCCTGAGTCACATCACCACTCGAGCTAATAGGGGTAGTCACAGATGCTCCCTTGCCTTTCTTTTTCTTAGTGACCGGGATCCAGACACCCTCTACTACCTTATTAGTGTCAACCATAGCAGCTTTATCTATAGACGGAATAGAAGGCTTGGGAATCCGGGATTGAGAAGGTTTAGAAACCTCCTTACTATGAGCCTTTTTAGGGCAAGAATTCACTGAGTGGCCAAAAACTTCACAAGTGGAACATTTCACAGGAACCCATTCGAACTCAACCCTAATAGGTACCCTAGTACCATTAGGATTTTGGAAAACAATCTCCTCAGCCATGGGGTTCCGAGCATCAATCTCAACACAAACACGAGCGAAATTGAGCCGTTTCCTGGAAATGGTAACATGGTCAGCATTGAGAGGATTACCAACTGCACTAGCAACACAGCTAATTCCTTTCGCCGTCCATAAAGTAATAGGCAGGTCATAGAGTCTGATCCATACCGGAACCTTGAACAAGTCCTCCTTAGTCAAAGATAAATCAGGATGCCAAAGTTTGAGAACCAACGGTCTATTAGCCATATGCCATGGGGCCCCATCCAACACCACACTAGCCTCTTTAAGGCTATTAAATCTAAACAAGAAGAAACCATTATCGGAGGTAAGAACCTCTAGCAAGCCTAGCCTCCCCCATAACTTGTGTGCAATAGAGTTGACAGTTTGAAAAGGAAGTCTTTTACCCACAAAGTAACCAACTAATGTACTCCGCCAATACACACTACCTTCTTCAATAACTTCAGCAGGAGGGCACACTATAACCTTGCCATCAATAACATTTGGTTGAACATAGTGCAAAATAGTAGAAAAACAAGCCGAGTCAAGAAGATCTACTCCTTTAGGTTCATTCAGCACACTAGCATAACTCTTAGGATTAGCCCCTAAAGCGACTGCAGGAGACAACACAGACAAACCATCTACCTTAACAGCCCCCGAGGATCTCGCACCATCAACAGAATTACTCAATTTCATACCCGACGAAACAAAATCAGAAACAAACCCAGACGGCAGGACAGAATCATCAAAAGTGTTACTAGCCCCAGCCCTTACGGCAACACCAGCCTCATTCACAGTCAGGACTGAAACAACAGTAGCCTCACCTGCAATAGTAGTAGCAACCTGACCAGATTCAAACACAGCATCCTGACTACCAGAGTCACACAAACCAGTCACAACGGAAGCAGAATTAGCACCCAAGGACTCACAAACTGGATGCACAACAAAAGGGGTAACCGGCAAGTTCACAACATCAGAACCAGGAATATTCCCACCACTAGAGCCACCCTCAACACCAAAAACGTTAACACCAACACTACAAACAGAGCCACCATTCACCAAACCCACTGCACAAGAGTCCAACCTGCCAGAAGATCCACCTGCAATACCGAGTCCAGAAACACAAACACTAACAGACTCAGAAGTTGTGCCAATCCCAGAACCATTAAAACCCGAGCGAGCAAAAGAACCCCTGACTAGACCAAGACCAGAACCAGAGCCATCTGAACCCCATTCAACCCCTATACCAGAACCACAAGAGGCGTAAACAGAATCAGAGGGTACGCCATACCCAGCCCCACCGAGAACGCTATCAGATGCAGAAACCAAATCAAGGGACACTGAGCCAGAAGCAGGAAGAACGACACCAGCAGATAAAGAGGGCTTGGTACTAGACGCAGGCGCCGGCGAGTAGGCCGCAGAACTCGCCGGACCCTGCACAGAAACCAAACGACCTAATCCAAGATCCACAGGAGACGAGGAGGCTGTAGGAGCCAAAGAGTCACGAGAAACTACCCTAATAGCCTTGCGGCCAGCACCAGGGAGGCGTGGCCCCACCACAGGCAAAATAGACGGAGACATAGACGAAGGACGGGAAACAAGGGGAAGAAAGAACGACAGCAGAAGGGAAAGAGCAGAGGTAAAGAAAGAGGGTGGAGAAGAGGGCAGAACAAATTTATCGATTTGGTAGAAGACCAAAGAGATTAAGGCTCACAAAGTTATCGATTTGGTAGAAGACCAAAGAGATTAAGGCTCACGACGAAAAGGACGGGAATCGCCGAGAGGGGAAAGGAAAGTTGAGAGCATTTCTCTCGGGGACAGAATAACAATCGAATGCAAAAACACTTAAGAAACACAAAAACTAAGAATCAAGATGAACCTACAAAGTTCTCTTTCCAAGTTATGAAGCAACATCATCATCGAAGCAAGATTACTTCTATTTCTAAGGAGGATGGGACTCGCTTGGAGGATGATGCACTGGTAAAGGAAGAGATAATGTCTTACTATGAGACTCTTTTGGGGCCACAACCTAGTTTGCAGGATATTAATATGGATCTTCTTCTTCTGAATATAACTCAGTATATGTCTGATGAGTAGAAGAATTCCCTTACTCTGGAGGTTTCTTCTAAGGAGATTAAGGTTGTTATGTTCTCTTTGAAGGATAATAAGTCTCCTGGCCCAGATGGTTCAATTCGAACTTCTTTAAGAAGGCTTGGAGTATTATAGGAGATGATGTTCTTTGTGTTATTCACTCTTTCTTTTGTTCAGGGAGACTTTTGAAACAGGTAAATGCTACGGCTATTGCTCTTATCCCTATGATTCCTAATCTATCTCAGATTAAAGATTTCCGACCTATATCATATTACAATACTATTTACAAATGTATAGCCAAGCTTATTGTGAATCGGACTAAGGTTGTTCTTCCCTCTTTGGTCAACTCTATTCAAGCTGCTTTTGTTGCGGGTCGGCGTATTAGTGACAATATCCTTTTCTGCCGGGAGTTGGTGAGGAATTATCATCGGAGTAGTGGGATGCCGAGATATGCTCTTAAGATTGATTTGATGAAGGCTTATGATATTGTTCGTTGGGATTTTATGGTTGGGATTCTAAAGACTTTTGGTTTTCCAGAGAGGATGGTAGGTTGGATTCGGGAGTGTGTGACTACTATATTATTCTCAGTATCTATTGATGGCGAGTTGAATGGCTTTTTCTCTGGGGGTCGTGGTTTGCGTCAAGGTGATCTCATGTCTCCTTATTTAATTTTTTGGCTATGGAGGTTCTCTCGAGCTTACTTCGGAAGATTATCCATGATCAGGGTTTCAAGTTTCACTAGCACTACTCTAAGGACTCTCTCACCCATCTATGTTTTACAAATGACCTGATATTTTTTGTAGGGCGGATGTTACCTCGGTCTCTCTGATTAGGGACTGTCTTCAGCAGTTTATGGGTTTATCTGGTTTGATTCCAAATCCGGCAAAGAGTCATCTTTTCTCGTCAGGTATTTCTATAACTCTTAAGGATCGGCTTCTTCAAGTATTAGATTTTCAAGATGGTGTACTTCCAGTGCGGTATTTGGGGATTTCTACTAAGCTACGAGCCTCGGACTGTAATATCATTGTTGAACATATAATCGAGCGTGCCAAGAGTTAGAGCTGTAGGGTTCTCTTCTATTCAGGGCGAGTTTAGCTCATCAAGTCGATGTTGTTCTCTATTCAAGTTATTGGTAATCTTTATTCATCTAGCGTAAGTATGTTATTAAGACGCTGAAGACGACCTTGAGATCTTTCCTATGGAATGGTAGTGAGCTTACTTCTTAAGGTATTCCCACATCTCTTAAGGATCGACTTCTTCAAGTATTTTTTTTTGGATAAGGTAAGTATGTATTAACAAAAAGAAACAAAAGCACAGGGGCATACCCCAGACAGCTAGGGAGGACAAACCCTCCTAGCAACAAAGCAAAAAGCTAAAAGGGTGCAAACCCCAGAAAACTAGAGAGGACATGCCCTCCTAGAAAAAACCCGAAAGGCTAAAGATAAAACAAAACCATCAGAAAATGTCATCAGACAGGAGCCAAGAAAGGTGAAGCCATTTATTATCATAAGATGGATTCACCCTCCGCAGTAAACTAGCACGAGACCGGATAGTAAACACAAAATCATAAAGAAAAGCACTAACAGGGCGATGGGTCACATCTTGCATGTGGGCATTCCTCTCCCTCCAAATGTAGTAAACTGACGAAGCAAAAGAATGCCGAATAAGAAGATGATATAATGAGGCGTCGGTTAACTGATACATCCACTCAAACGTCTGCAACCAAACTCGAGAACTCCAATCTAACCCACACATGACCAGCACTGTAGTCCAAACCCACGAAGAGAAAGAGCATTGGAAGAAAATGTGATCAACATCATCACTAGAACAATCACAAAGGATGCATCACGAGCACGTAGAGATACCAAAACTCATAAGACGATCTTGGGTATAAAGGTCACCCTGAATAGTCATCCAAAGCAAAAAGGAGTGGCGGGGAATAGCTTTACTAAACCAAACAACCCGGTGCCACCGTATCAAAATGCCCATCATCCTCATCCCATTTTAAGCGCTAGACACCGAAAACCTCCATCTACTGTCATCCTCCCAAACCAACTCATCCTCCCTCATACAAGAAGGATCTGAAAGAAGGGTCCGAGCCAGCTCAACAAGGGCTGCAGACCTAGTAGGGGCCAACGCCAAGAAGAATCAGAGATAATAGTAGCAACTGTAGCCATCTTATCCAAGCCAGAGTCATAAATAACTCTCTCACCCAACGTATCCACAATCGGACCCAGCAGATGCTAGTTATCAAACCAAAGCAGCGTCTTCTCACCATTCCCAATCCTAAACCTCATTCTCTGACGAGCCCAAGAACGAAGCTCCAGAATCTTTCGCAACTCCAAGAGCAATCTCCAGGACACGACACATCCCAAAAGCTCCGACCCCGAAGCAAGTAAGACTGAACCCAATTCGACCAGGAGGAAACCTGACCAGAGCACAGAAACCATAAATGCTTAACAATAGCCGCTCTATTCCATGTTGCCAAACTCTTAATCCTCAAACCCCCATCTTTCAAAGGTAAACAAACAGTCCTCCAAGCCATTCTCGCCCCAGAGGAAGAAAGCTCACTGCCATTCCAAAGAATGATCTAAGAATTGTCTCTACCTTCTTAATAACAGACTCTTGTGCGGTATATGGGGGTCCCATTGATTTCTACTAAGCTACAGGCCTCAGGTTGTACTATCCTTGTTGAGCGTATTATTGGGCGTGTCAAGAGTTGGAGTTGTTGGATTCTCTCTTATTTGGGGCGGGTTCAGCTTATCAAATCGGTATTGTTCTTTATTGGTTCTCCTTATTCATCATGCCTAAGTCTGTTATTAGGAAGGTGGAGACGACCTTGAGATCTTTTCTATGGAAGGGTATTGAGCTTGCTTCTTCAGTGGCGAAGGTGGCCTGGAGTAGAGTTTGCTTGCCTTTGGAAGAAGATGGTTTGGGGATTAAGAATTTGGAAACTTGGAATCGAGCGGCCATTGTTAAGCATTTATGGTTTCTTTGCTCTGGTCAGGTCTCCTGCTAGTCTACCTGGGTTTAGTCGAACCTGTTGTGTGGGCGGAGTTTTTGGGAGGTGTCTTGCCCTGGAGATTGTTCATGGAACTAGCGGAAGATTTTGGGTCTAAGATTTTGGGCTCGTCGAAAGATGAGATTTAGGATAGGGAATGGTGAAAAGGCTTTGCTATTGACAAGAAACCCACTTAGATTCGAAATCCAAGCAAACCCCAAGCAACAGATAGAACCCCAAGAACCGTGAATTTGATTTTGTAGGAACAAAACCCTTCCAAGGCCACAAAGA
Organism: Zanthoxylum bungeanum; assembly: GCA_019454045.1. Classification (NCBI taxonomy): domain Eukaryota; kingdom Viridiplantae; phylum Streptophyta; class Magnoliopsida; order Sapindales; family Rutaceae; genus Zanthoxylum; species Zanthoxylum bungeanum. The sequence continues at coordinate 5,836 of SKCR01023851.1, read as the reverse complement.
AGACCCACAAAGAATTTGCCCTTGAGAACCTTTAAGATGATTCCTTGTAGTGTTTTGCTAGCAATGGGGACGCCACTAAGTTTCCCAAACTTAGATAAGTCGATTTTAACTTGAAAAATGGAATCCCTCCCTTAAAGAATTTGGCCATAGCCAAAAATCATAAAACTGTAATATTCTCTCAAATTCGTTGATTGTTTTCAAAATGAAAAAGAAAGAAAGCTTAAATAGTGTTACAAAGAGAAACCCTAAAGGCATAAAGACAACAGTGCCCCTAAAGGCTAAATTACAAAAATACCAAGGTCTTCAAGTCTTCAAAGGCTTGTGAAGCTTCATTCAAAACTGATTTGGGCCAAGTGAAGTGGCTTTGGGCCCTCTCTATTGAAGCCCACATGCGTCTCTATTTGTTTGTTGCAATTGGCCATAAAACTCTGAACTAATCCCGCCATTGCTTCTCTGAGTCTTTTGGTCCTCTGCCTCGTAATTGGCCCTTCTGGTACTTGTAATGGGTCTTTTGCATAGTGTCCCATGCCCAAACATTTGAAACACTTTACATCCTTAGTTCTAGTAGCTGCACCCTCAGGTTTTGGTCTAGTTTTGCTTGGTTCTACAGCCTCTTTACCCTTGACACTAGGTTCAGCCCTAGGCTTATTAAAGCCTCCACTGAACTCGCCTCTAGGCTTGTCAAAGCCTCAATCTCGCTTCTTATTCGGAACCCATTTTCCCTTCCATGCAGAAGTAACCTGAGTACTAAATCTGGATGTTGACCTTTTCTTGAGTTGTCTTTCTACCTTGATAGCCATGTGAAGCATATCCTCCAAATCAACATAGTGATGCAACTCCACCATGTTTGCAATCTCTCTATTCAAGCCCTCTAGAAATCGTGCCATAGTGTAGCTTCTGCATCCTCAACTACATTTGCCCTGATCATGGCAACTTCCATCTCGGTGTAATAGTCTTCAACACTCTTGGTTCCTTGATACATATGTTGTAGTTTCTGATACAATTCCCTATAGTAATGGCCGAGTATAAATCTCTTTCTCATGAGACCTCTAAGTTCTGCCCATGTCTGAACCGGTCTCTCATAATTTCTCCTCCGAGTAGAGACAAGTTGATCCCACCAAATCATAGCATAATCAGTAAACTCAATTGCTGCCAGATTGATCTTCTTCTCGTCTGAGTAGTGATGACAGTTGAAAATCAATTCTATTTTCTTATCCCATTCTAAATAAGATTCTGGATCATTCTTGCCGTGGAATGTTGGTATCTTGATCTTGATGCTACCTAGATCACCATCTACATCTCCTCGTCTATCATATCTTATTCTATCATAATGCCATCTTCTGGCATCAAATGCACCTCTATCATCAAACCGTCTATCCCTCCTATCATGCCCAGGCTGAAATCTCTCCTCAACATCATCAAGACCATCAGAATCATCAAACTCATTTTCATCTTCCTCTTCATCTGGCGGTACATACTCTGGTGGTACGCGACGAGGTGGCACATTATGAGGTGGTGGTACATTATGATGTGGTGGTATACGGTGGGGTGGTGGTGCTCTGGGACCGCTACCAGTTTGAATACTCTCTACACTCTTGGACAATCTCTCCAAAGCAGTATTCATGTTCTCCATCATATCTGTAAATTTCCTATCCAAAGCCTCAAGCTTTTCATCATTGGTTAGACCTGCCATCTCAACACTAAACAAACAGATTAGAAATAACAAGAAAGTAAAGTAAATATGTAAATCCTCACAATCTCACATGTTTACACTCGGAGGATATCACTCTACTCAAGTTTGCACTCTATTGGCTTTTACCCGATACTGTGCTCACAATCACTGCCTTTTACCACTCTAGAGTTCTTCCTCAATTCAAATGTGAATTACACTCAATCCAAGAATACAAAACCAAGTGTAGTACTCAAGCTAGCATGAAACACAATGGACCTAATAATATATATATATATATATATATATAGGGCAGGCGGAAACAAAATGTGAACAGGAATAGCAATGACGAACCCAAGCTATTCATTTGACCCAGATCAGCTTAGACTGAAGCATAGCAGAGCAACTTCAGCACCAGCACCCTTTTGACCAGATTTCACCCATTTTGGGACTATGTTGAATTCGGCCAAATGGGGGCATTTTTGTCATTTATGCTCGACATTTTGACTTTATTTATGATGTAATTAGCATGGTTGACTATGCCATTAGGCTTAATTATGCTTAGATCTCTACTTAGCCGGAAGCATGTCAATTTACTATAGCATGTAAGCACCTCAATTAGCTTCTAATCTTTGTTTTAAGTTTATTTAGGTGTAAAAGGACCTTAATGGTCGTGGTTGAGGTGCTTGACTTAGGGCTTTTGGTAATTTTAGCTCTATGGTCATTTTAGTCTTTTTACTCTCTTGTAACCCTTATTATACGACTCGTCTTTGTATTTTGGAGACAACCAACGTAATATACAACATTTGAAAGAGAGAAAAGCTTGAGCTTTCCATGGCTATGGCCAAAACCTTGTTGAGGGAGGGATTCCCCTTTTCAAGTTCAAATTGACTTATCTAAGCTTGGCAACTTAGTGGCGTCTCCATTGCTAGCAAAATACAATCTGATTTCATGCTTGTGGTTATCATGGACGTGAGTTTCATGGTGGTTAGGGGCTGATCTTGGTTGGGTTTTGTTCCTACAAAATCAGTATTCAAAGTTCTTTGGGGTTTTGAGAAAGATGCTTGGGGTTTGCTTGGTTTCCAACCCAAGTGAGGTCTTGTCATTTGGTATCATGAGCTTAGGGTTCTGAGGTCTGATTTCCTATCCTTTGTGTTGTTTAATCTTGTATTCATCTTTGTTCTTTGTTGATTTAATTTCGGCATCAAGGTTTTACTTCCACCTTGATTCGGCCATTGTTGGATCTTGTTGTTTCTTGCTGATTCTTGTTGATTTGTGATCAAAATATCATGAATAACATTCTGCCTTGAGTGTTTTTGATTGATCATGAGTATTTCTTTGAGTTAAGCTTTGGCTACTTAGGTCAAAATTGGGGATTTTGTGTTCTTTGCTTGAATCAAGTGTTTAGTTGTTAATTGTAAGTTACTAGGACGTGTTTAACATTGTTATTAAGTTATTAGTTTCAAAAATCAAAAAAAAAAAAAAAAGAAATGCATCAGGTCAGATTCGGCCAAGGAAGAACCATCACCACCCTTGCTTTGTTCTTGCCATATGCATGTCACTTAGCTTGTTTTCAATAGGTATTGTTCATATCTACTTTGAGAAAATCAGATTGCACTTCATTACTCCTAGCATTTGCTTGAACTAGCTTGTTTGCAATCTTTGTGAAGTTGTTGCAATCTTGTGAAGTGTGAGGAAAACAAGTGTTTTTAAGTGTTGTGGTGAGGCATTTGAGTGAATGAGTGTTGAAACAAAATGAAATGCTTATGGATTGATGAGGCCGTGAGACTCTTGAAGTTTACTTATGCGTGAGTGCTTGATGTGCTTATGTTGAAGCATGAATTAACAAGTGTGCTTGCTGATTTGCGTGAGCCATCATTAGCTTGACATTGGATTGTGTTTGAAATCATTAGCATGACATTGAAAATGGAAGCACTCATGAGCTTGACATGGAAATTTGAGTAGCCATCATTGCATTTGAGAGGTGCTTGAAGAGGCAAGCTGCTGCATCACCAAGTTAGTTGGAAAAAGTGTTTAGTTGGTTTGTAACTTACCATTGCCGAATTGACATACTTACTTGACCTACTTGTAAGCTACTTACGTAAGCAGCTGAGTCACCTACTTGTTTTGAAAAAAAAAAGAGAGAAAAAAAAAAGACGAGAAAAGAAAGAGAATTGGTCGCATTGTGCTTAGCTTGATTAGACCATTTGCAAGTTGATTGGATTGCTTTACATGAGTTACATTGATATTTGATTTGGTTTGTATTGGTTTGAGCTTGAAAGACTATATTTGTGTTATAGCCGAATTGAAATCCGTTGTGCTTCATTGTGTTTCATTAGAGTGTAAACACTTGTGAGTGTGTGTGAGAAAAAAAGAAACGTGAGCTCAAACACTATAGCGAGTGACCACAAGATTGCTTCAGTGACACGTTGATTGCTTGCTTGCTTATTTATTGCATTTAGCTAACTCGTCATTCTTTCTTATTATGAGCACTCTAGCTATAGGTTTCTTTCGATTGAGTCTCCGTGATTACTTATCTTATTTGCTTTATTCCACCTGCTCTATATATACATTGTGTTTCTGCTAGCTTGTGGACTACATCTTAGTTGACCATTCTAGGAATTGAGTTGATTTGTAATTGAATTGAGGAAGAACTCAATAGTGGTAAAAGGCAGTGAGTTTGAGCACAGTATCGGGTAAAAGCCAATAGAGTGCAAACACGAGTGGAGTGATATAATTGAGTGTAAACACGTGAGATTGTGAGCTTGAGAGGATTTTACATATCGTATTACTTTCTTGTTATTACTGATTTGTTTGTTGAGCTTTGAAATGGCAGGTACTAATTTAACCATCGATGAGAAGCTTGCAGCTATGGATAGAAAGTTTACAGATATGATGGAGAATATGAATACTGTATTGGAAAGGTTGTCCAAAAGTGTAGAGAGTATTCAGTCAGGCAGTGTTCCCAGAGCACCACCACCTCAGAATGTACCACCACCTCATAATGTGCCACCATGACGAGTACCACCGCAACATATACCATCAGATGAAGAAGAAGCCGAGAATTACTTTGATGATTTTGATGATGTTGAGGAGAGGTTTCAGCCTAGACAAGATCGGAGGCATGGTAGGGGGTTTGGTAGAGGGTGTGATAGGAGGTTTGATGGGAGAGATAATAGGAGGGATAGACGATTTGATGATAGAGGTGCATTTGATGATAGGCGAGGGGATTATGACCGAAGGTGACATGAGTCCAACCACACCAGAGACATTACCAGGATGCAGCTAACAACTTGGAAGAACCCATGCAATTGCCAACAGGGCCAATCACACGACAAAGAGCAAAGAAGATCCGAGAGGCCTTTGCAGGACTAGCTCAGAGCTATGTGACCAGTTGCAACAACCAAGTCAAGTGCACACCAGAGACACATATGGGCATAACCAGAGAGGTCCCCAAGCTATTTCATTTGACCCAGATCAGCTCAGACTGAAGCATAGCAGAGCAGCTTCAACACCAGCACCCTTTTGACCCGATTTCACCCATTTTAGGACGATGTTGAATTCGGCCAAATGGGGGCATTTTTGTCATTTGTGCTCGACATTTTGACTTTATTTATGATGTAATTAGCATGGTTGACTATGCCATTAGGCTTAATTATGCTTAGATTTGTACTTAGCCGGAAGCACGTCAATTTACTATAGCATGTAAGCACCTTAATTAGCTTAAGTGAGATTAGCTTCTAATCTTTGTTTTAAGTTTATTTAGGTGCAAAAGGACCTTAATGGTCGTGGTTGAGGTGCTTGACTTAGGGCTTTTGGTAATTTTAGCTCTAGGGTCATTTTAGCCTTTTTACTCTTTTGTAACCCTTATTATATGACTCTTCTTTGTATTTTGGAGAAACCACGTAATATATACTGAATTTGAAAGAAAGAAAAGCTTGAGCTTTCCATGGCTATGGCCAAAACCTTGTTGAGGGAGGGATTCCCCTTTTCAAGTTCAAATTGACTTATCTAAGCTTGGCAACTCAGTGGCGTCTCCATTGCTAGCAAAATACAATCTGATTTCATGCTTGTGGTTATCATGGACGTGAGTTTCATGGTGGTTAGGGGCTGATCTTGGTTGGGTTTTGTTCCTACAAAATCAGTATTCAAAGTTCTTTGGGGTTT
>SKCR01023850.1:0-61004 GCA_019454045.1 Zanthoxylum bungeanum | reverse complement strand
AAGCAGTTAGTCCATGGGGATTAGATGATGGTTTCTTAGTATGATATACAGTTTACTCGACTATCCCGGTACGCCCCACATTTAGTTAGTACTGAAGAGATGAAGGTGAAAAGATTTGTTAACAGGATTCATGATTATTTATTTCGGTCCATCCACTTTACAGAGACTACTACATATACCCAGGTTCTAGATGATGCTCTTCGATTTGAGGCGCGAGTTAGGGAGAAATAAGCAGAGAGAAAGTCTAGGAAGAGGCCAAGATTAGATGAGATAATTAGGCCATAACAGGGTGGCCCGAGTAGACAACAACAGACGTTAGCTCCTCCTATTACACGTCAAGATATGGGCCCGATTCAGGGAGGTCCAGATCGTAGGCCTACTCAGAGTGTTACGTTTTGTGTAATTTCTTCTTCGTCGGTAGCCCAGCCGGGGCGAGGTCCCCTAGTATGTTCGACATGTGGATGATCTCATTCATGAGGTTGTTGGCTTGGGGGCAGAGATTATTACCGATGTGGACAAATGAGTCATTTGAAGAGGGATTGTCCAGTACCAGCAGACCAGTTGCCACCTCCCAATGCTACCCCATCTGTACCCCAACCACAACCTAATATAAGTATGGGAGGAGGAGAGCAGAGATCAGTAGGTAGGGTTCAGACAACATGAGGAAGATGACAAACAGTGGGTAACCGAGGGCACGCTTCCACCAGCAGAGCTTGATATCAGTAGTGCAAGTGTATAAGCTTCTTCGAAAGAAAAACGTAGGTTACTTAACATATATGATAAATATTAAAGTGGAAGAAAAAAACATTGAGCAGATTCCAGTGGTAAGAGAGTATCCTGATATTTTTCCAGATGAGTTGCCAGAGCTACCACATGATAGAGATATTGAGTTCTGTATAGATGTAGTTCTAGGCATGCAGCCCATATCGATTCTTTTGTATAGGATGGCCTCTGCAGAACTCAAGGAATTGAAAGCACAATTGCAAGATTTGTTGGATAAGGGTCTTATTCGCCCTAATGTATCTCCATAGGGTGCTCCAGTGTTATTTGCAAAGAAGAATGATAGAACACTTTGGTTGTGTATAGATTATCGACAACTATATATGGTGACGATCAAGAATAAATATCCACTACCGAGGATTGACGACTTGTTTGACCATCTACAAGGGGTGCAATGTTTCTCAAAGATCAATCTACGGTCAGGATATCATCAGTTGAAGATTAGGAAGAGTGATGTGCCGAAGACAGGCTTTCAGACCAAATATGGGCATTATGAGTTTTTGGTAATGTCATTTGGCCTGACCAATGCCCCCGCGACTTTCATCGATTTGATGAATATGGTATTTAGACCCTTTCTAAACCGATTTTTGATAGTATTTATTGATGACATTATGGTTTATTCACATAGTGGACATGAGTGCATAGAGCATTTGCACCATGTACTACAGACATTGAGAGAACACAAGCTGTTTGCCAAGTTTTCTAAGTGTGAATTTTGGTTATCTAGTGTTATATTTCTGGGGCACATTGTATCAAAAGAAGGGATCAGTGTAGACTCCCAGAAGATTGAAGCCATTCAGAATTGGCATCGGCTTACTAGTGGGACATAAATTTATAACTTCCTGGGGTTAGCAGGATATTATAGGAGATTTATAGAGAATTTCTTTAGAATAGCTGCCCTGTTAACACGGCTGACACAGAAGAATGTGAAGTTTGAGTGGTCAGATGCCTGTGAGAAGAGTTTCCAGAAGTTTAAACAGCGATTGACTACCGCTCCTATTCTAGGCCTGCCAAGAAGATCAAGAGGATTTATGGTGTACTGTGATGCTTCTTGAGTGAGAATGGGATGTGTGCTGATGCAAAGAGGAAAAAGTATTGCCTATGCCTCCAGGCAGCTAAAGCCATATGAACAGAATTATCTCACTCATGATTTAGAAATTGCAGCCATAATTTTTGCCTTGAAGATATGACGGCATTACTTGTATGGCGAAAAGTTTAAAATTTTCACCGACCACAAGAGTCTCAAGAATATTCAGAGTCAAAAGGATCTTAAATTGAGACAGAGGCGTTGGATTGAGTTATTAAAGGATTATGATTGTTCCATTTAGTACCATCATAGTAAAGCTAATGTGGTAGCACCCGATGAAAGACAGGAGGCTTCAGTTGACTGACCTTCATCGGGTTAGGCAGAGTGAAGAACCCCGAGGTAGAGTGAAGAACCCAAATGACCTCCATCAGGTCTAGTCGACCGAAGTCTCATGGACCCTCATCAGGTCTAGCAGAGTGAAGACACCTTCGGACTTTCATCAGATCCAATGGAGTGAGGACTATCATGCACTTTCATAAGGTCCAGTCGATCATAATCTCATAGACCTTCATCAGGTCTAGTGGAGTGCAGACTCCTTTAGGACCTTCATCGGGTCCAGTGGACTGAGGACAATTAGAAAGGAAGAAGCTATGATAATTTGGAAGAGAATAGTCCTTTTCAAATATCAGGAACTCCCATATTCCTTATATGACATATGTAAGTTATAAGGGGACCTTCCCTCGGTTTAGACGACATAACATGGTTTCAACCCTCGAGAATCACTAACTGTCCATGTCGATGTGGTCTCCAGACGACAAGTACAAGTAATTTTTTCCTTGTTGCTAACCATGATTCGTGGTTTCAAGTTCACAAGCAATGCCATACGACATACATGAAGACATGAACCTTCATCTGGTCCAGACGACATTGAAGACTCCCCCGACCCTTAATTGGTTTGGTCGACTGGATATTATCCTGGTCTTCATGTGGTCCAGTCGACGGGAACATTCCCCAATGACTCATGTCGAGTCGAGTTCAAGATCTGGACCTTCATCTGGTCCATATGACATTTAAGACTCCCCCGACCCTTAGCAGGTTTGGTCGACTGGAGATTATCCTGGCCTTCATCTGGTCCAATCGACGGGAACATTCCCCAATGACTCATGTCCAGTCGAGTTCAAGACCTGGACCTTCATCTGGTCCATACGACATTGAAGTCTCCCCCGACCCTTAACTGGTTTGGTCGACTGGAGATTATCCTAGCCTTCATATGGTCTAGTCAACGGGAACATTCCTCACATGACTCATGTCGAGTCGATTTCAAGACCTTGACCTTCATCCGGTCCATATGACATTGAAGACTCCCCCGACCCTTAGTTGGTTTGGTCGACTGGAGATTATCCTAGTCTTCATCTGGTCCAGTCGACGGGAACATTCCCCACATGGCTCATGTCGAGTCGAGTTCAAGACCTTAACCTTCATCTGGTCCAGATGACATTGAAGATTCCCCCGACCCATAGTGGTTTGGTCGACTAGAGATTATCCTGGTCTTCATCTGGTCCAGTCGACGGGAACATTCCCCATATGACTTATGTCGAGTTGAGTTCAAGACCTGGACCTTCGTCTGGTCCAGATGACATTGAAGACTCCCCCGACCCTTAGCTGGTTTGGTTGACTGGAGATTATCATGGCCTTCATCTGGTCCAGTAGACGGGAACTTTCCCCTAAGGCTTATGTCAAGTCGATAGCCGAATCTGGTCGACTGAGGGTCATCCTTAATATTTATTTGTTTTCATTAACATGATATTACTCTTGACAGATCCAAGCGACATTAACATCCGGATTTGGTCGATTGAGGATCATCCTTGATATTTTTTTAGTTTTATCAGCATGATATAACCTTGGACATGTCCGAACGATATCAAAGTCCAAGACTGGTCGACTAAGGATCATCCCTGAATATGTATTTAGCTCCATCAACATGATATGACCTTTAACGGGTGACGGATCCAGTCAACATCAACATCCAGGTACGCTTGCGTGCTTTATACATACCCCAGACGACATACTCGTCGAAGTACTCTCCAAGCCAAGTACATATTGACTTAAAGAGTAGGGGATAAACTGTACGGGAAAATTTGGACCAAGGGCATAATCGATTTTTCACCTTAGGTCCAATATAAGCCCAATACCTTCTAACAGTATTCAGACTAAGGTTTGACCAAAGGCCCAAACCCTTTGCATCTCGCTATTTTCCAGCCAAAGCCCACAAAGCAGCCCATTTGCTTTCCACTGAAAAATATCACTTCACCTTTGATTAATCTCCGCATAATTAGCTGCTGCAACACCGAAAGACAAGTGTTTAACATATTAGTGGGGCCCACTCCCATAAATACAACTCATGTGCAACTAGAAAAGTGAATCCTTTAAACCTATAAAAGGATACATAACTCATTATTTGAAAAAAGGGCCTAACCATCCTTATTCCAAGCTTGAGCATTCTGACTTGAGCTCTCAAAGCTTCTCACCCTCTATACACTGGACCACCGCCCTCACGGCAGTCCACGAAGGTCAATGTATCCTCAGACCTTACTCTTCCATTATTTACCTCTTCAGTACTGACTTGAGCGTCGGAGCGCCTACGGCGCCCACCACACCGGTGGGTAGAGGCTCCCCGCTCACTCTACCTTCGTTTTGCAGGATCGCTGGTGCCACATCATATAAATTCTCGATTGTGGACCTCAGGCGAAATCCAGTGTCTACATCTATTATTCGCCCAATAACTAAAGAAGATTTTGTATAATTTATTTGTGGTGAAATTGATTTTCTTTGAATTACAATATTTTATGAGATAATTATATTGAATTTGATCTTTTGTTAAACATATTTATATTGAATTGTTGGATTTATATTAATAAATTTCTAATTTTTTTCATTTTATAAATATTTGAAGTAGATATCTCATTGATAGATGGATATTGAGGCCGATACCGGCTCCAAAATTTTAACTTGCTTATGCGGATTAGGTATCAAGCATGTGGAGCGTTTTGGGTGTTGCCAAAAATAGCTAAAATTTCAACCAAAAAAACCAGCCAGCCAACCAGTCAAGAAATTTCTGGTGAAGCGATGACGCGCAACTTCTTTCAAACATGGGAGGCTTAAAACAAGTCACTAAAAAGATAAAGTGAGAGAGAATTAAAAAAAAAAGTCTTTATTTGGAAATACGTGGAATTGTGAAAAGGAAAAGAAGAGACACGCAGGAGAAGAAAGAAGAAGAATGTTTTTTAGTAAAAAAAAACCATACGGGTATCTGGTTTTGATCTGTTGGATGTTTCTTAGGCCACCTAATTTTGTGGGTGGCTTTAGTTTCACTGGTGCATGTTTTGATTGTTCTTTTAGATGAAACTTATGACTATTGGCTCTGATAGTATCGATGGCCTATGTTTAAGTTGCAATTTTGGAAGTGTTGGTGTGTTTTTCATGTGGGTTTCTGTTTGGTTTCTTTGATAATGGAGTAAAGGAAGGAAATAAATTATGGTTTTTGGATTGTAGTTGTTTTGGTATGGTATAAATGAAGATAAACTTTGAACAAATACTTGTATTCAGCTCAGCTCAGTTAAGTGCAATATATGTTTTTGAGCAATCAGAGCCTTTCCTTATATATATATATTCCTTCTAAACAAATTTTGAGCAATCAAATGAAACATTGGTGAATTTCTAGAGGAACATGGAGGTGGTATTTTTGTGTGTTGTGGTTTGTGGATACCTTGAAGAAGAAAGGCCTGGAAACTTGTTGATTGATTTGAGGAATTGGCTTTTTGTTATTATCTGCTAATATAACTGATTAATGTGTTGCTAGTGTTACATTGTTGTTGAAGTTTGGGTCAGAATGCCATTTCTGCTATCAAAAGATAATCTCTAATTTTTTAATGGGTAATATAAAGAAAATCTCCAGTTGTAATGTGATATTTAAAAAATATAAGATAAGCTTTCAATAATTCGTATCATGCGATTTCAAAAAGAATTTAATTAGAGTCGAGTCATATCTATACATCAATTACTTTTTATTGAGCCGAATGGGGAAGATGTTTAATTGACAAGAAGGTCTTTACTGTTTTCATCGTTACAAACTGATGGAGCTTGTTTTATTGTGATTGTATTTCCAGGATGGTTCATTGGTTTCTAATGAACCATGAACGTCACTTGTCTCTATGCTGGCTGGTACGGAGGTGACAAAGATAGAGACAATGTTCTGCCCTTTCTGTTTGGACATCTGGATTTTGCTGTATTTTATCTACACAATATGATGAAAGAGCTGTAGTTGAGATGGTGATGAGTTTTGGTAGATAGATAGTAGCAGCCTCACCATAGAATCGAACTTTAGTTAAAGAATCTTATTCATTTGTGGAATTCTAGGAAGTCCATTAGGTACTGTTTAATCGCGGTGATGTGATCTGGAGACTCGAGTTTGTTGGTTCATTGGGAATACGAAAATGGATTTTGAAGTTTAAGCATTTAAATGATTGGAAGGTTAGGGACCACATCAAACAGGATTAGACACTAAGGATACCAAAAAAGTAATTTTTTTTTTTCTGGAAATTTGGAAGGATAATATACTCAACTTCACAGATGGGCTTGCCTCAAGTATCCTCCAGCGGTATTGCTGAGGAAGTGGTAACATCACAGAAAACATTTGTCCAAATATCACCCTGTGATCTGAGTGGGATGCATGGAGGAAACTTGAGCGATAGAATGCAGGTGGATTTTCCCTGCCCTTCATTTGGAGATTTCCATAGGAAAATCATTGCAGAGCTTCCTAGCTCAGATGCTTTACAAATATATAAAGATGGCATATCAAATACATATAGGTTGAAGAATGGGTTGGTGGAACAAAATGGTTGGATCACTTCCAAAATCGGGCAGAGTATTCAAACACCCCTTCCTAGGATTGTGGGGTTTGAATCAAAAGCATTGCATTCTCCTGCCGATGTGTTCAATACAAACCAATCTTTGTCGACTGTTGTTAGTGTTACCGGTAATGCAGCTGAGGCCACTGGGTCACTGGTCAGGAAGCGTGTACTGTCTCCTTTGAGTGGTATGCTTAGACCTGACCAATTTGATGGTGACACTCTAGACATTGGTGGTGGTACTCATCAAAGTGCCTTCGAGGCCAAAAATTGTAAATACAGTTTAAATGTCTCTCAAGAGAACAAAAAAGCACACATTGGCAGCTCCAATAATTTCAATTCTCCAATCTGGTCTACATCTACTTCTCCTGAATGGAAGAGCTTACGAATTGACAATTGTGGAGAAAACTCCAATCTTTTTGCTGATGGTCCTGCACTTGGGAACAAGGATTGGCAATCTCATAATCACTTCAGATCTTCTGGATGTAAATATTCTGCTGAACCAACTGCGGTTAGGTCCTCAACTGGTGCTATAGTTATACCTGAGAAAAAGGTGGGATCATCTCCCCTGTCTTTATCTCCGCTTGGTCCAAAACTCCCTGAAAGATTAGAGTCCATGGGAAGATGCAGGGATGTTGGGAAAGAGCCAGATGACACCTATATAACTTTGAATGATATGAAACAGTCACTTGATGGAACTTTCTCTGGCATTTTTTCTTCCCAAAAGGATGAGGATCTCAGGACTCCTAGTAAGTCATTGGAAGATTTTGATTATTTTCAGAAAAAGAGTGATCTCATTACTCCTGAGGCTGCCACTGACACAGGAGATTTAGACTTTACTCCTCTATGTGTAAAGTTCGTTAGAAGTTTAAGTGGACTGCCGGTTAGGAGGTCTTTGATTGGCTCTTTTGAGGAGTCCTTGTTGTCGGGTAGATTGTTATCTGGAAAAGTTAGTCAGGTTAGCATTCATATCTTGTGGTGTTTGTTGGTAGTAACATGTTTTGATTCATGGCATGATTGCCAAATTTTTTATTCTTCCAGTGTCAACATACTATTAATTTCTTCAATTTTCATTTCTTTTATTCAGAGAATTGATGGTTTCTTGGCTGTTCTTAATGTGACTGGAGGAAATTTCTCACTGAAATCTCAGAAACTTCCATTTGCAGTAAATAGTGTTGATGGAGATAACTGCTTGCTATATTATTCATCAATAGATCTCTCAGGGCATTTTCCATCAAACAAGTGTAAAGGCCCAAAACTGAAAAGGAGCCTTAGTACCAATGACTCTCTAGCAGAAAACAGGCGCTTGCGGATACCTATGAAAGGACGCATACAATTGGTACTCAATTATTTTGTCCTCGAAATTTATGAGTTATTGAGTTAGGCACACGACACTTCATCTCGCATTGCATATAGTTTGAATGGAATAGCGTCCTCCAAATAGTTCGTCTTTACTTCAATCTATAAGGAAATGTGTTATGCGCTTAGCCTACTTGTATATGATGTTATAAAATGATATTTTATTTTGTTTATTATAACCTGTGGTGCAGGACCATTACCCTTTTTTTCTTTTTTCCTTTCATTCTTTTTGTCTAATTGACCATATTATACTGATTAAATTTTGGTAATTAATTGGACCGTAAAGTTAAGTTTGGAAAACTCTTCTCACTGATTGATTTCTAATTTTTTAAAAACATTTTATCATTAATTTGATGATGTTTTTGGCTTCTATATGTGTTGTCTGGTTAAGCATGTTTCAAAGATACATGCAAGCCCCCATAAGAGTGAATATGTTATGTGGATAATCACTTGGCGATTTGTACAAGCACTTAAGCCATCGCCCATCAGCTTCCATCATGTTTTCAGCAGATGGCTATATATCATATTGCCCGTTGTCTTAGGCATATCTATTCATTGAAGAAAAATATCAAAAATAAGAAAGTATATTACTATGTATATATTTTATATTGGTGGTATAGTTTGATAGCGGCCGTCATATACTGACAGACTGAACTGGTTGCAGGTTCTCAGTAATCCAGAGAAGACACCTATTCACACCTTCTTCTGTAACTATGATTTGAGTGACATGCCAGTTGGTACTAAGGTAGCCCTGGATAAATTAATTTTGATGCTTCATTGCGATGAGTTATGTTGTGTTTTTATAGAATTATCAGTTCCTTTTATCATTATGATCTCAGTGATTTGATCCATAGCTATATATATATATTTTTAATATATTGCAGTGTTCTAAAACGCGCTAGGCGCTAGTCGGGCGGCAACCCAGCTCCTAGCGCCTAGGCGGGGTCTAGGAAATTAATCAGAAAAAGAATATTTCCATAATTAGGTTTAAGTTTTGGTGTGATTTTGACAAATTAATCACATGGAAATGTTGCTTGAGCAATGAGTAAGATTTATAGAGGGTCAATTTGATGAGAAATTAACAACAATTGAAGAAATTAGAGTTTTTTTAAATTAGGGTTTATGTATCAAATTGGGGATTTTTAAAATTGATGAGTTAGAGAGTTAGTTATGTAAAATTAAGGTTAGAGTGTAAAATTCGACCGGAAATCAGCTTCAATTTCGAATTCTGAGTCGGTCAACGACAATTGACTGTCGGTCAACGGCGGTCAACTTCCATTGACCGATGATTTTTGTGGTCAAAATTTGCAGGAATGGGCAGAAAATGCCGCCCATTCCGGCAAGCGCCTAGGCGGCGCGTTTAGGCTCAACTGCCTATCGTTGGGGCCAGGCGCGGCGACCATAGGTATGTATACTGTGATATACTGTATACAACGCGTTTTAGAACAGTGATATACTGTTAGATCCTGCTACATCAATGTATGGTATGTATATGAATCTATTTTTTTTGACCTGCTAACTTTTTTTTTTAAAGGTGTTCTGTCTGCTTTTAAAGAGCTCAAAGTTTCTAGGTATGTGCTGTAATAGTAAAAATATTAATTTTTCTTTGACAAGACGTCTAGAAATGTAAGAGTTGTTTGATAAGGGGATTTTTCTTTCCTCTGTAAAATATACATAAAGATGAATTATTTTTCTGACACCATAGGTTTCACTTGGACAATGTAAACATAAATGACATACGTGAGTTGATGGAGAATAGACGGACAAGTTGTAGATGGTGCAATTGGAGCTACTAGGCCTAAATGAGGATAAATCAAGCGCTGAACTTTTCTGCTAGAAAGTTCAGACTGAATATGATCTCTGCCGGAGTTTTTCTTTCCCAACTATTTTGAAATGAAAAGCTATAGTCTACTGTTTAGGTTTCTAACTTGATTAGTGATCGCGATTTTATAAATTTAGCACGCAAGTGCATGTATCGCTCAAGACCTCAAGTAATACAATGACAAAATATCGGATAGCGTACCCACATGTACTTGATATTTATCTTATTAATATCAAGATTAACATACTTAATTTAAACTAAACTATTGAGAAAGAGAATTGATTTTATGATTTTAATTGAAAAATTAAATAGATAGCAAACAATAATTTTGATGTTTAAACTTTATGCACGAGAAAAACCTAGGGTTATAATTTCACCTAAGCACGCAAATAATGAGTCCGTACATTTTCCATTCAATTGGGTTGTTATTAATTATTAACCTAAAATATTAAACTACCTACAAGCCTATTTCGATGGTCAG
This sequence comes from Zanthoxylum bungeanum, assembly GCA_019454045.1. NCBI lineage: Eukaryota > Viridiplantae > Streptophyta > Magnoliopsida > Sapindales > Rutaceae > Zanthoxylum > Zanthoxylum bungeanum. The sequence continues at coordinate 50,628 of SKCR01023850.1, read as the reverse complement.
GTAGAAATATTCAATTTAAATCAATTAACTATATGTCTATGTTAATTAACTTAAAAACAAATTTATTCAGACCAGGTTCTAATATTGGTTACGCATGCCCTGCAGATATATTTCTATCCTGAAGGGAAATCTATTCAAAAGAACTAGATTACGCCTATTATTCCTACGGCTAATCCAAATTCCATCCGTCGAGTTCCTAAGGATTTACGAAGACTATTCTATTGTTGGCCAAACAAATAAAATAAGCATTCAAAGCACATAGAATAATAAATAATAAATAACAAACCCAAAGGAATAAAAATTTGCAATTAAATTAATTAAATATGCTCGGGACCCATTGCAACCATAGATTTAATGAATTATCTACTCATAATATTCAATAAAAATAAGTTAATAATAAATACAAGCCAAGAACTCATAAAAGATAAAGTTAGAGAGAAAAAAGAAGAAATAAACTCTCGTTTGCAGTTTTCGTCTTCAAACTCCAACTCCGGTTGATGCACATGTTCTTGCATTTCTCTAGGCATTCATCAATGCTCTGGAGGCTCCAAAATATGTTATGAGGTTTCATTTTAGGTTTTGGGACGAACTTGTGCTTATATAGGAGGTCCTGAGGATCTTTCCTTGATAAAAAATTGGATTTAGGGCGAAACTGGGATTGATTTGCCCCGCGCGCGTTGCGACTCCCATTTCCACATTTGGCACGCGTCGCGACGCTGTCAACTTTTTGTTCTTGTGCGCGTCTCGACGCACTTCGTGCGTTGGGGCACTCGTTTTGACTCCGAAATTAACCCCGATTTACTCCGTATCTTGCCGTTTTTATCCATAATTAATTTCATTGAGTCGTGATATTATTTTGATCTGTAAAAACGCACCCAAAACACATCGATTCACTCATAAAGTTCGAAATCACCCACAAAACATTAAAATGAAGGGGCGGGAAATATGTGTATTTTAGTTGCTCATTAATTAGTTGAGATGATATCCCAAACTATCATGTAGCACAATCTTTAATCTGTATGATTTAATGTAATTCAAGTGCACGCTTAGAAATGATTTAATTGACCAAAATTTCTGGTCAAACGGTCTGAACATAGGTGAGCTGAGACCAAAATAAAATCTGTTGGACATTTGTTGTTCATCAATTTATAAAGAGAATTGCGATTGTAATGCCTAACCTCTAGTTATATCAATGCTATTAGAGGTGCCGCCGCACTCAGGTATTTTAAGTTGTGACTTTTTATATATTAGATAAAATTCTGCATGTTTGAATAGTCAACACACCATTTGACTGGTCAAAGGCGGCACTTTGGTAGTATTTGGGCGGGTTGAACTACCAAAATGCATTGCCCGCCTACCATCTTCGACAACATAGTGTTATATATATTGCAATGATCTAGTGGTGTTGCTCACTTTATGGGTGACACTGTTTGATTATTCCATAGCTTCAACATCATTCACGAGGCGATTAAGAATTGCACCACATGCTCAGTTGCTCATATATATATATATTATATATATAGTATGTGTGTGTTTCTTTTGCTTAATTAATTATTCATATTATTGGTATGAGCTGAGGTTCTTATAATGTGTTCCTTGTGCATAACTGCATATTCAAATAGACGTTTATCCGCCAAAAAATCACCTTAGCCTCTTCTATGCCGACCTCTATACCTGGAAATGGATGCCATAAAGGTTCTGAGATAGAAAACTCTGTCAAGCCGTCCTCTGTTCCAACCATTGGTCAATCTTTTCCAATTAGTGGGGAGTTTTCCGATTCAAGTAAACCTGACACTCTGCATACATCTCCAAATGAAAAAGAGACTGAAACTGAAGGCTCTGGCTATAAGGGAAATCTTTCCTGTGGATTCTCCAGTAGTGAATATATCAATAAAGGTGGGAAGGACAGTAGTCCACCAAATACATGCCAAGGAAATGTGAAAAAGTCTGTAAATGGACCTTGTAGGGTCAATAAGAATACTACTGGCACCGGTGTTCTACGCTATGCTCTTCACCTCCGCTTTTTATGCCCTTTTCCAAAGAGATATTCAAGATCAATCCAGAGGTGCAAATCCGATCCTTTATGTGCACCAGCAGTAAACAAGGGTAGTGAAGGCGAGCGACGCTTCTATTTGTATAATGATATGAGGGTGGTATTTCCCCAACGCCATTCAGATGCTGATGAGGGCAAGGTATCAAGTTTATGTGTTTTTAACTGATTTCGTACCACTTTTTGTTGGAGAAGTATGTGCTCAATCTGCTTATAATTTCCATGCACAGTGCTATCTGTTGGCTGAGAATTTATGGTTATCTGACATTTATATTATAGTTACTGATTGCTTGCTTGCATTCACTGTGCATGCTGATATTTCCTTTACTACTGCTCTGATATGGGAATTCTTGAGGACTTGCTGATACTTCCAGATGCATAATAGCTGAAACTAAATGTATAGGCTCCAGGTTGTGGCAAATATTTATATGGTTTCTTAGTTGTGACACGTTATAGTGTCATGGCTCCCAAGGGGTGTGGATTGGTGGCATAAGACTTAGGATTTGGTTGCTCAAGTCCTAGATTCGAATCCAGAGGGTGTACTTTTTGTAGGAGCCTGGGGCAGCCGAGGGTTTTACCTGTTCCGTTTAAGCTCGGATCGGGTGGTTTGGCGGCGGGGTTTTCAACATTTCCAGAAAAAAAAAAAAAAAAAAAAAGTTATAGTGTCATGACATCCTAACAATGGAAAGAGTGGTCAAGGATCAAACAAGGCATGTTAAATTTATACTTCCGATATTTACTGGAATCATGTTCTTCATTGTTAGAATTTAAGATACGGTTTATTTGGAGCATCAAAGCTTGTTTTTCAATTATGAGTATAAAGGAATCTACTCAATTTTCCGAACCAATATGAATTTGGAAGACGTACCAACTGTTCGATATCTTGCTAAATCATCTGGTAGCCATTTTTAGCTTGCAAATGATAAATGCTGGACCCTTTACATTCATTCCATCTAACGGGCATGTTCTTATCTCTTTGCAGTTGCATGTGGAATATGATTTCCCATCTGAGCCCAAGTATTTCGACATCAGCCGCTAAAATACCCGGTTATCTTTTCCCAGCTGAAAAGCTGGTTGTGTATATTTCTGTAAATATGTGTACATAACAATCTCCTATCTTCTCATCCTCTGATGTGGAAGTAAGCCCATTGTATTTGTACAAAACTTTTACGCTCTATTTGATGTTGCGATTAGAAAATTATGGTGAACAAACGGGTTCATAAACGGTGTTATGAAATTTTGATTTATACTAAAAAATAATTGCGGTATACTTTTTTAATATTTTGATGGTGAGGAGTTAAAATTTTTGCTTTTGCAAAATTCAGTTTTTAAAAGAAGTCACGATTAATAATCACAATTTCTCATTATTAATCAAACACTTAAAAATCGTATTTTGATCCAAACACAGTTTTGTCATCTCACCACATGTCAAATTATAATATCAAACAGACTCTTATTCAATAATAATTAGATAGATTCAATTTATTGATTTCAATTATGATCCTGAATGGTTACTTTTTAGCCCTTTTGAGTTTGGTAATCTGTTCATTTGACACTCATGCCTTGGAGTTGTGGAAGTTGATATTAGGTCAAATGTATTGTATCAATCACACCTAAGAGTGTCAAGTTCTCCCATCTTGTGAAATTAAGTGAATGTAAAACAACTATGTTTCATGCTTGATCATTAATGGAAGATTGAACTACCTCAGCCCTGTAAAACTATATCTTCTTTCAATAGCTCTAGTAGGACAACAGATTAAGGTTAAGTTTGAGAAGCTTTTATATAGGAATGTGTATGGTTGGGTTTGGTATAATTATCAAAAAAAAAATATTTAATTACAATTATACGGTTTTTCTAAAAAGAAATCTTTCAATTTTTTAATAAAAATTATAATTATTTATTGACGTTTAGTTCAATATTTTTGGTTATTTTTTTAATAATAAGAATAAAATTTTCAAAATTTATTAGCATCATTAAATCTAATATTTATTCAATTTTTCCTTGCATTATAGCTTTTCTAGGGAAAATGACTATTAGACCCCAATATTTAGGAAAAGAGACATAAAACTCATAATGCTTTTTAAAAAAATATACAACCCCCTATTTCGTGACTGATTTTGTTTTCTTAACACTTAAAGACATACTAAATTATTATTTTTTTCCATCCAAAATAATAAAATTTATTAATAAATGGAGGTCTGCATGTCATTTTTGAAATATTATAGGGTTTCATATCACTTTTCCTATATGTTATGGTCAAAGTGTCATTTTCCCCTTCTAATAATCGCAGCTACACCAATATAAGCTTTTCATGAGATGTATGTTGGGCGGATGTGTTACTTTCTATCATTCAAGCCATGAATAAAACATAAAGATAAAGACTTAGGAAAACCTAAAAAATATTGAAGAAGACGAAGAAACTTAAACCAAGTCAAGATGCCTCTATCTTTAAGAACTTATTAGTCATGCCTCGGTGATCTATGAATTTCTTATGGCAATGTTCTCCCCGGATAACTTGGTTGCTTCTTGTAGAAGAAGCACTCATTTCTTCAAGAACTTGAACTTGGAATAATGATAGAAACTTTCAAAACTCTAAACTTTAACTTTATAAGTATGTAAGTTTATGATTAATTGAATAAAATGAAAATGAACCCAAAGACCCTTTTTTTATAGGCTTGGATGGGTGCCTTTGTGAGCACCATTTAGTTTAAGGGTGTAATCATTCTAAAGGTTATATCTCTTCATAATTCCCTTTGAACTCTAGAGTTATATTCTTTCATTCTTAGAGGATATGTCTATTCAACTTGTGTCTTTCCCATAAGGTACTTCTTAAGTGACATGTCTCTCTTAAAATTATAAATATTAGAGAATTTACTACAATCCCTCATAATTTTCTAAATATTAATGCAGACACTTAAGAGAGTTTCCTTGAAATGAAACTGCATCAGGATATGTAGCTTTCACCTTGAACATTTCCTAGTGAATAACTATCGGATTTACTTGGCAAACCAATGACTCATAGTCTTGAACTATTCTGTCGTTAGTGTAAACCAAGACAATATCCATCACACTGATTCACTTCGACCATTTCTCGTTCTACGGTTGTGTTCAATTCAGCCATGAACATCAGTCCTGGCTTCTTCAAGTACTTTAGGGAATCCAGCCTTCAAAATTCTCTCGGAAGTGACATCACTTCTTACTTGAAATATGTGATCTACAATGAAAGGTAATTTTCATTTACCCTTATTAGGACTTTTCTCCTAATATTGTGATCATTAAAAGCGTTAGCTTAACCTAACCTTGACAGACAACACTTTGTGTCATTATAGGAATGAGAAAGAGTAGAACTCTACAATGTTTGTTTTGAATTGCACAAAGTTTCAGTTGTCCATTTTGAACCTAGATCTTGGGATCTCCAATCAGCTAAGTTGGGTTTGCATAGTGACAATTCTTAATTTATAGGCTTCAACCTCATTCCTCTCGATGACTTCTCAACTTGCTCTCTAGTTAAACCTTTAGTAAATGGATTCGCAAGGTTTTCCTTCGACTAATATAATCTATCGAAATTATGTCGCTTGAAAGCAGTTGTTTTATGGTATTGTGTCTTCGACATATGTGTCGAGACTTACCATTATACATTATATTTTGAGCTCTCCAAATATCCGATTGACTATCACAATGTCTGCTTATAGCTGGCACTGGTTTTGGCCAATTTGGAATATCTGTTACACAATTATGACCCATAGCGTCACTATTTGTAAAAGACATTGTGGTTTTTGTATAAATTAATTATGTAGCAATGGAAATTGCATTTTATCATTTTGTAATTTGATTACTTAAATATATAAATGATAAAAGTCCTTATGATTAGTTCAGAATTATAAGATATGAGACAATATCAATCCATAACGGTTTAATCATTAAATATCCCTAGTCGTAGTATTGTCGAGATTGGACATCGATAATGCGGAATAGACTAGTATTTCACTTGTACGTGCTATGGAAGCGTAACAACATAGTTCTCATATATTTAAGTATTGGATACTTATGCAAGTGTGATAGGAGGTTGTGTTTACCGATGGTACGGAAACAGCTTCACTCTGGATAGACCCTGCAGAATTCCATTGGTAGTATGACTATGTGTCTATGAGAATCCGCATCAGGGTAGGTGTATTTGGTCTTAACCTGAGACTTGCATCGCTAGTACTTGCGACAATCAATACGCTTTGGTTTTGGTCGTCCAGGACTTTAACAGGTTCTGTGTACGCCTCTTCTGGGTTTATTGAGAATCGTAGTGTATTGGGTGTGATGTCAAGATGGAAGTATCACTTTAGTCATATGAAGATGATGATCACGCAAGGATACAAGATTGGTACTCTAAATGGTTGCAACCATCGGGATAATATGACATGGTCATGATTATCAGAATAAAGAGACTAGTTACTTGTAATCCGATATATGCTTCGTACGGGGCAGACACTATTCCAGCCCCAGGCCTTGCATGTGACATCCGATACTGGATCACAATACGCAATACTACGTATACTACGCCTGATATAGATTATATATTCCATTAAGAATATTTTTGGAAAATTGGGTAGGCATGGTGCTTTGCTAGAAGCCAACCATGTCTCGTAAATCGGTAAAAATGTAGTACGAGGTACGTATGTGTTCGGATAGTCCGACGACCGGATTTACTCCCAACATATCCAGGGATCTCTTGGGTCGTTTCCCGAAGATTCACCGATGACGTATGATTCGAGCATAATTAATCTGGGATTAATTACGGAGAGATTTTATCTAGGATAAAATACTATTTGAAAAGAGAGAATGATTAATTTGGAATTAATCGATAAAATAATATATTTGATATATTAAACGAAATTAGATTTCGATGCAGAATTAAAATTGGATTTTAATTAGGGCAAACGAATTAATTTAGAATTAATTCGCGAGCGACGTGAATAGTAATTTTGCTTGGCATAATTATTTAATTAAATTTGATTTAATTATGTCGCAACGGATAATTCGTTAATTCGAAATTAGCGAACCCGAGCCCGGGATGTGTTGCGGGCCCACTCGGATTTTGAATCAAGTGGGGCCCACATGTCACATCATTTGTCACTTTAATTGATGGGTTTTGGTGAAGTTAGTGAAGACTTGTTCAACACAATTCTTAAAGTTGATGGCTTGATTGACTAATACCAAATGTTTGGTATATGATTATTAGATTTTTGAAATCAAAACTCAAGTCAACACACTCACATCTCTCTCTCACTTTCACGCCCATTTTGGAAACAATACTCTCCCCATTTTTCTCTTCTTGGCCGTGAGCTTTAAGGAGGAAATATTGGAGATTTGTTGCAAATCTTCAAGAGCTAGCACTCAAAGGAATCATCCAAGGTGATAGGGAAACCATCCCAAAAGATTGGAATCAAAGCATAAAGCTTGGAGCTTGGATCTTGGAGCTTGGCCGAAAACTTGGAGCAAAAGTTTTGTATTTGACGCATCCTAAATCCGTTCAATGTAAGTATGATTCCGCTATACTTTATTTTTGTATTCACAATTTTTCATTGCTTATATTGATCTTGGATTGTCTTAGAGACCAACAATGTATCAGAGCCTTGAATAAGCATGAAAAATGAATTTAGGGTAAAATTTGGGTAAATTTGATTTGAGCATGATTTAACCAAATTTTCTTTGTTTGAGCATGCTTGTATATGGATAACTTGGAGTTATATGTGATCAATTTGAAGAAAATTGAATTGAATTAATTTTCCCCAATTTTTTGCATGTTGGCCGAATGCATAGTAGCCCTAAAGTCATGGTATTTTTTTTTTTTGATCATTGGATGAGTTGAAAGACATGGATAAATTGATTAATGATTTAATTTGATTGAAATCGAAATCGGTTTAAAAAATCCTCAAAATGCCGTGAGCTTCAAAGCATGAAATGAGATGATTTTTTGTTTCAATAATGCTGGACATGTGTTGAACAAATTAAAGCATGATTAATTGATTAAATTGATAATTTGGAAATGTTAATTTAGATAATTAATTAATGCAATACACTTTAATTAATTAAATTATGAAATTTGGAATTTTAGAATTTGATTAATTGAGCTTAAAATGTTGTATTTGGGCCTAATGAGCTTGGTTGGGCCAAGTTGGTTTAGGTCAATTGGATTGGATCCAAATTGGGCTTAAATCATTCCATTAAGTCCAAATATGACAAATGGGCCTTTTATGTTTAATTGGGCCTTATGGGCCTAAATTGGTTTCTTGGCAAATATGGTGATTCCTTAATTGGGCTTTGGTATTTGGGTTTGACCCATATTGACCAAAGTCCATGCCTTAAGAAATTAATTGAAAGCCCATTGAACTTTAATTAAACAACATTGGATGTTAATTGGGCTTTGAGACCCATTTAGATTAGATTTGGAATCTAAGTCTTAAAGACGCATTTAAGAGTGTAGTTATTTAATTTGGAATTAAATATATAGAATTAATATTGAATACGAATTAAATTAGATTTAAATTATTCTCAGAGATTAATTAATTGGATTAGATTAATTGAATAACATGCTTTGCTTGAATACATGGATGTGTTGAATGAATAATGTATATCGGATGGATATTAGAAGGGAAAGGGCAATTTTGGAAATTATTGTAAATTTAGAATTTATTAAATTGGACCTGCGTGTCCAGCCTTATCTCTCTTGATTCTTTGTAATTCTCTTCTCACCTAATTCCCCTCAATGTTAATGAGGTTTCTTTCATTGTATTATGTAATTGGGTAGAAGTTAGAATAGTGCTAACCGGAGAGAGGAAAGTGAGTGATTTGTTCTAGGAACAATCTGTGAGATATCCATCCGCATATCGTTATTAATTTATTTTCTGCGCCTTATTATGCTTTTAGAATGCATGCTTAAGGGTGTATGATGAGACCTAACAAAGATAATAAATTGGTTGCCAATTTACGTGAAAAACCCTCAATAAATATTAAGCGTTTTTCTTCTATTGAGTGATTCTTACTCAAGATCCAAGATTGGCACTGGTTTGTTGGCCAAAGTCAAGACCTTTGTCCATCGCGGATGTGTTTGAATCATGAAGGCTTTTTTCCATATCGTATGTCTTGTCCAAGTTGTGATTTGTTGGCCAAAGTCAAGATCACTTCTTGTCCATCGACATCGATTACGAAGCTTTCCAAAGTCAATGAGTTCCGCTTAACTGGAATCATTAAACTTGTTGTGCCAAAGCCAAGGCTTAGTTGATTCAGAGGAAAAAGGTTAGGAAAGTATATTGGATATATTGGCATATATATTGTATATATGTTTCGGACTTGGGTGTCCACCTACCGGATCTAGGAAATGGATGAGATCCAATTGATCTTAGATAACTACCTAGTTAAATATCATACAGCTTGTTGGCCAAAGTCAAGGTTGTGTGTTATATAACGAGATCCTAGCCCACTAGGAAACTAGGTTTCCCGAGTACTCAACAGAGGGTTAGAGGCTCGCCAAAAAATAGTGGAGGCTAGTATTGAATTTGCAATTTCGTTCAAATACTTAGCTTTACGCGCTTTCAAATTATTTCGTCAATTATTTTTATTAGTTGGACTAATATATTATTATTTTTCTTGTAACAGTTAGACTGTACCCATACATCGTTAATCGAATAGTTGGACTATTGCGGTTAAGATGACATGAAAGTTAAGCATTATGAATATTGTCATGGGCGACAACGTCTTTAATGGCACAAACTTTTAGGACTGGGATATGAATCTCAGAATTGTTCTGGGATCCGAGAATTTACTCTACAGTATAGAGCGACCTCTTGGGCCTAAGCCCCGACCTGATCAGTTGCTTGAGCTAGAGCTTTGGAAGACTCATAGCGATGACAACGCGACTGCTCAATCGGTAATGCTTGCCGCTATGACTCCGCAATTCCGTTGTCAAAATAAGGGATTGGATCCCTATGAGATGATGGCGAAGTTGCATGATCTTCACCGATCTAACCTTAGATCGCAAAGATATGAGTTGCAGAAGAAGCTCTTCCGCGCTCGCATGTCAGAGGGTATGTTTGTTGAGCACCATGTGTCACAGATGATTGCTGACATTGAGCAACTCGGACAGATGGGCATAGTCTTCGAGGCTGAGACTTCAATAGATTTGATCCTACAGTCTCTCCCCGACACTTGGAGTGGGTTCATCATGAACTACAACATGTTGAACCAAGACCAAACTCTTAGAGAGTTGATGTCCACTCTGCGTGAAGCAGAAAAAAAGCTCCTTAAGGGCAAGAAGCGTGATGCGCACTTTACTTCAACATCTCAGGCTCCGAGGGCTTGGCCCAAGGCGACTGGAGGTGTCAAGAAGAAGAAGCATAAGAAGAAGGGCAAGGCCAAATCGTCAAATGGTTCTGGGAAACCTAAGGACAAATCCCAAGATGTTTGTCTGCAGTGCGGCAAGCGGGGTCACTGGAAGCGTGACTGCCGCGAGTACAAGACACGCAAGGCCAAATCGTCAAATGGTTCTGGGAAACCTAAGGACAAATCCCAAGATGTTTTTCTGCAGTGCGGCAAGCGGGGTCACTGGAAGCGTGACTGCCGCGAGTACAAGACGCGCATGAAGGAAATCAAAGCGGGCAAGACACCGGCTTCAGGTATGTTTGTTATAGAAATAAACATGTCTACTACTAGTTTTAAAAATTGGATTTTTGATTCTGGTTGTGGAACTCATATATGTACTAATGTGATGAATCTGTGGATTAGCAGGAGACTAGCCTCATGAGAGATTGACCTCCGCGTTGGAAATGGGACACATGTCGCCGTTTTGGCCGTTGGCACTTTTATTTTGGAACTGCCCTCGGGGCATGTACTTAAACTTACAGACTGTTATTATGTACCTAGTTTGACTAGGAATATTATTTCTGTATCTATGTTAGCCCAATGTGGGTATACTTTTGTATTTAGAAATACTGGGTGTTTTATGTATAAAAATGATATGGAAATTTACACTACTGATGTAAATAATGGTCTATATATTTTGAATATGAATCAATCTCAAACATATAATGTAACAAACAAAATGCTTAAAGTAAGTAACAAAGATGAAACTTACATGTGGCATTGTCGTCTGGGACACATAAACAAGACACGTATATCCACACTTTCGAAGACTGGGTACTTGGATGGATTTGATCCAAATTCATATGACGTCTGCGAATTTTATTTATTAGGCAAGATGCCTAAATCACCTTTTAGCGGTAAAGGTACACGTGCCACCGAACTGTTAGCCCTCGTTCATAGTGACGTTTGTGGGCCCATGTCTAGCCAGGCTAGAGGTGGATATGAATACTTCGTAACCTTTACGGATGATGCATCGCGTTATGGTTATGTGTATCTTATGAGACACAAGTCGGAAACTTTTGAGAAATTCAAAGAGTTTCGACACGAAGTATAAAAACAGACAAACAAAAGTATTAAGACATTACGGTCGGACCGTGGTGGCGAATACTTGAGCAATGAGTTTCTTGATTACTTGAAAGAATATGGTATTCTTTCACAGTGGACTACTCCAAGAACACTGCAATTAAACGGTGTGTCCGAACGGAGAAACCGAACTTTGTTAGACATGATAAGGTCTATGATGAGTCGCACAGAGCTACCTATTTCCTTCTAGGGATATGCATTGAACAGTGCAATACTTATTTTGAATAAGGTTCCGTCAAAGTCTGTTCAACAGACTCCGTATGAAATATGGACAGGAAAGAAACCGAGTTTCTCATTCTTGAAGATTTGGGGTTGCTGGGCATACGTCAAACGTTTGGAAGGTACCAAACTAGAATCCAAATCGGGTAAATGCCTATTTGTAGGATATCCTAGGGAAACCAGATGATATTACTTCTATCACCCACAAGAGAACAAAGCATTTATTGCTCTACATGCGGTTTTCCTTGAGAAGGAATTCCTAAATGCAGTGATAAGTGAGAGGAAAGTAGAACTCGATGAAAATCGGAGTGATACTGTTCCTGGCACGGAATCCTTAACGAAATATGAACAGTCCATCAGGGATGAGACTGTACCACAATCTTCGAATACACAAGGACCGCGTAGGTCGGAAAGAGTCAGAAAACAACCTGAGAGGTATGAGTTTCTAATCTCACCTCATGTGGATATTAATCTTATTGAGGAAGACGAGCCGGCTACGTATGAGGAAGCGATACAAGGTATCGACTCCGGTTTATGGCAAGATGCCATGAATTTTGAAATGGATTCCATGTTCACCAACCAAGTTTGGACACTGGTTGATGCACCAGAAGGCGTAAAGCCTATTGGTTGCAAATGGGTCTTCAAGAGGAAGACCGACATGGATGGCAACATACAAACGTACAAAACTAGGCTTGTGGCGAAAGGGTATCGTCAACGACATGGTGTCGATTACGACGAAACCTTTTCACCCGTTGCCATGATTAAATCCATTAGGATAATGCTTGTTATTGCTGCATATTTCGATTACGAAATATGGCAGATGGACGTCAAAACTGCTTTCCTTAACGGAAACTTTTTGGAGGATGTTTATATGCAACAGCCTGACTATTTTATCGTACCAAGACTTGCAAACAAGGTTTGTAATTTAAATCAATCCATTTATGGATTGAAGCAAGCATCGCGTTCTTGGAACCAACGTTTTGATGAGATCATAAAAGAATATGATTTCGTTCAAAATGAGGATGATCCTTGTGTATATAAGAAGGTTAGTGGGAGCGCACTGACATTCATTGTCCTTTACGTTGATGATGTATTGCTTATTGGCAATGACATTCCCATGTTAACATCGGTGAAAACTTGGCTTTCATTAAAATTCTCCATGAAGGATCTGGGAGAAGCAGCTTTTATTCTAGGAATAAAGATCTACCGGGATAGATCTAGAAAGCTGCTTGGACTCTCCCAGAGCACGTACATTGATAAAGTGTTGAAGAGATTCAACATGGATCAGTCCAAGAGGGGACTGTTGCCAGTGTCACATGGCGTCACTCTATCTAAGGACATGTGTCCTAAAACTCAAGATGAGAGAGACAACATGAGCCAGATACCGTCCGCCTCGGCAGTCGGATCGATCATGTATTCCATGATATGTACGTGACCTGATGTCTCATATGTTTTGAGCATGTGTAGTCGCTATCAGGCCGATCCAGGTTATAGTCACTGGATGGCGGTTAAGAATATCCTTAAGTATCTTAGACGAACTAAGGATGCTTTCTTAATCTATGGAGATGGAGAACTTGAGGTAACTGGGTATACCGACGCAAGTTTCCAAACTGATAAAGACGATTGTAAGTCGCAATCCGGGTACATATTTTGTTTGAATAACGGAGCAGTAAGATGGAAATCTTCCAAGCAAGAGACTGTTACCGATTCAATAACAGAAGCGGAGTATATTGCTGCAGCTGAAGCAGCAAAAGAGGCAGTTTGGATCCGTAAATTCCTAATTGGATTAGGAGTAGTTCCGTTAGCAGCTGAGCCCGTTACATTATATTGTGACAATAACGGGACTATAGCACAAGCTAAGGAACCGTGGTTTTATCAACGATCCAAGCATGTTCTTCGACATTTCCATCTGATTCGTGAGATCATACATCATGGCGATATGAAGATCGAGAAGCTCGCATCAGAGGACAACATTGCAGATCCGCTGATGAAAGCTATTCCTTAGCAAAAGTTTGAGCGACATGTAGATAGTTCAGGTATTAGATGCTTGAGTGACTGACTATAGGCCAAGTGGGAGATTATTAGATAATTATGACCCATAGCGTCACTATTTGTAAAAGTCATTGTGGTTTTTGTACAAATTAATTATGTAGCAATGGAAATTGTATTTTATCATTTTGTAATTTGATTACTTAAATATATAAATGATAAAAGTCCTTATGATTAGTTCCAGATTATATGATATGAGACAATATCAATCCATAACGGTTTAATCATTAAATATCCCTAGTCGTAGTATTATCGAGATTGGACATCGATAATGCGGAATAGACTAGTATTGCACTTGTGCGTATTATGGAAGCGTAACAGCATAGTTCTCATATATTTAAGTATTGGATACTTATGCAAGTGTGATAGGAGGTTGTGTTTACCGATGGTACGGAAACAGCTTCGCTCTGGATAGACCCCGCGGAATCCCATTGGTAGTATAACTATGTGTCTATGGGAATCCGCATCAGGGTAGGTGTAATTGGTCTTAACTTGAGACTTACATCGCTAGTACTTGCGACAATCAATACGCTTTGGTTTTGGTCATCCAGGACTTTAACAGGTTCTGTGTACGCCTCTTCTGGGTTTATTGAGAATCGTAGTGTATTGGGTGTGATGTCAAGATGGAAGTATCACCTCAGTCATATGAAGAAGATGATCACGCAGAGATACAAAACTGGTACTCTAAATGGTTGCAACCATCGGGATAATATGACATGGTCATGATTATCCGATTAAAGAGACTAGTTGCTTGTAATCCGATATATGCTTCGTACGGGGCAGACACTATTCCAGCCCAGGCCTTGCATGTGACATCCGATACTGGATCGCAATACGCAATACTACGTATACTACGCCTGATATAGATTATATATTCTATTAAGAATATTTCTGGAGAATTGGGTAGGCACGGTGCTTTGCTAGAAGCCAACTATGTCTCGTAAATCGGTAAAAACGTAGTACGAGGTACGTACGTGTTCGGATAGTCCGACGATCGGATTTACTACCAACATATCTAGGGATCTCTTGGGTCACTTCCCGAAGATTCACCGATGACGTATGATTCGAGCATAATTAATCTGAGATTAATTACGGAGAGATTTTATCTAGGATAAAATACTATTTGAAGATAGAGAATGATTAATTTGGAATTAATCGATAAAATAATATATTTGATATATTAAACAAAATTAGATTTCGATGCAGAATTAAAATTGGATTTTAATTCGGGCAAACGAATTAATTTAGAATTAATTCACGAGTGACGTGAATAGTAATTTTGCTTGGCATAATTATTTAATTAAATTTGATTTAATTACGTCGCAACGGATAATTCGTTAATTCGGAATTAGCGAACCCGAGCCCGGGATGTGTTGCGGTCCCACTCGAATTTTGAATCAAGTGGGGCCCACAGGTCACATCACTTGTCACTTTAATTGATGGGTTTTGGTGAAGTTAGTGAAGACTTGTTCAACACACTTCCTAAAGTTGATGGCTTGATTGACTAATACCAAATGTTTGGTATATGATTATTAGATTTTTGAAATCAAAACTCAAGTCAGCACACTCACATCTCTCTCTCACTTTCACGCCCATTTTGGAAACAATACTCTCCCCATTTTTCTCTTCTTGGCCGTGAGCTTCAATGAGGAAATATTGAAGATTTGTTGCAAATCTTCAAGAGCTAGCACTCAAATGAATCATCCAAGGTGATAGGGAAACCATCCCAAAAGCTTGGAATCAAAGCATAAAGCTTGGAGCTTGGATATTGGAGCTTGGCCGAAAACTTGGAGCAAAAGTTTTGTATTTGACGCATCCTAAATCCGTTCAATGTAAGTATGATTCCGCCATACTTTATTTTTGTATTCACAATTTTTCATTGCTTATATTGATCTTGGATTGTCTTAGAGACCAACAATATCCTCTAAGAAATTTCGAAGCCACTTCGCTTCCTCTACTGATTTGTCTAATTTTATGAACTCAGACTCCATAGTAGATCAAGCAATACACGTTTGCCTCGAGGATTTCCATGATAGGGCTACACCACCAAGTATGAAAATAAATCCACTCGTGGATTTAAAATCCACTGTATCAGATATCGAGTTACCATCATTGTATCCCTTTAGAACAACATGATATCTCGTATAAAGCATACCATATTCTGAAGTGTCTCTCAGATACCTCAAAACTCTTACTATGACTTTCCAGTGGTTATCTTCTGGATTACATGTATATCTACTAAGCATATTTACAACTTGAGCGATATCTAGTCGTGTGTAATTTATGTTATACATCAGACTTCTGATAATTCTCGAATACTCTAATTGCGATACGATCGAACCAGTATTCTTTGACAAATGAAGAGTTAAGTCCACACGAGTTCTATCTATGTTTAGATCTCTTTTGTTATATTTATCAAATTTTTTCTTAACATAATGAGCCTGAGATAATATGTATCCCTTTGATGTTCTGGAAATCTTAATTCCTATGATCACATCAGTTACTTATAAATCTTTCATGTCAAATTTGATGGTCAATACTTTCTTGGTAGACTGAATCATCTCATGATTGGTACCAGTTATCAGCATATCGTCTACATAGAGACACACAATGACATATCTTTTTTAGTTGATTTTGTTAGGGTTGGTGGTCGGAGCGCCAATCCAGATCGTATTTATATCCGATTCATGAATACGAACAATATGTTTTTCCATTATATTACTTATTAATGGTTGCACCTCTTATTTCTATATATACGTATTCGATCTGATTAAGATTAGATTGAAACTAAATTTGATTTAGTGATATGCATATATTAGACAAAGACCCCATGATTTACAACGTAGTGGGCAGTTACAACGTAGTTTGTAATTGACATTGGGAAGTATCACTATAAGTAGTATATTCTCAAATAAAGTTCCTGGTCAAGATTTACTGACACGGGTCGGTTAGTAAAATTTGCTGAGACCAGTACATGTCATATATCAAGACTTGGTTCGATGGTTTATCTCAATGAACCATGAGTCTCGGGAGACTCGTATAGACGTGTAGGTATTTATTTGATAAACATTGAACGACTTACCGAAGATTTCCTAATAGTTGGTACACCAACGTCAATAGGAATCTTCTCGAGTCGAGTAGTATATTGGTCATTCGACTTGAGATACCACTGTGGATATATGAGACATCCTCCACAATTTGATGACAGTCACGTCACCAATCTATTTAAATCAGACCTCCGCCAGTTCGTTGGGTGTGAACCCATGCTCATGATATCCTGTGAGTATTAGATAGAATCTGTCAGTCTCGTGTACATGGCATAGATATCATGTACGTATTTTCGATCTAGTAAATCCATAGTCGTGGTATACTTCGGAAGCGAGTTGTGAGTGTTATTTAGAGATAGTAAATTTGTAAGTCGATTATATTATACCTTAGGGAATTGACATTCCTATCTACATCATCGGTATAATATTGATAGCTTGTGACTGAGGGATTATACATATGTGATCAGTGGTAAACACACACATAACGCAAGTGCACGTATCGCTCAAGTAGTATAAAAATATCGATCACACGAGGACTTAATTTCTATTATTGTTATTAATTATTGATTCTATTTATTTACAGGTATCTAATTAAATGGAGAAGAGAATGATTGCTTGATTGGTTGGTTGAATTTGGATTTGCTAAATAAATAAAAATATAAAAGAAAATACTAAGGAAAATAAAAAAAACACACAACTAAGGTTATGATTCCACATAATATTATTATAATGATGAATTGGTTCTCTTATATATGTGTAATAAATCAGTTTGCTAACCTGGAACACGAAGATATACAAAAGCCTCTTCCGATGGTCAGATGCAAACACCCAAAATAACCCAATTAATCATATTCCTATATTAACCAAGTTATCTGAATTCATTAAGTTCAAGTTCCAATTATGGCTACTCCCGCCCGACATGTATATTCCTCTCTGGTAAGGAAATCTACCTAAGAGACTTTTACCCTAAGGTGAGATAGTGAGCTATTGAATCTAAGGCTGAAACCTAAAATCTCTTTTCCAAGTTCATTTTAAGTTTACCACATCAATCTTATTGGTGATCATGCAACAAGAAGCATTAAGCTTAAGATTCAATAAACAAACCAAAGCATTAAACATAATATAATTAAATCAATTATTAAGCATGTGAATATTGTGTTTCATCACTTCCCTAGAATAAAAATAAAATGATGGGGTTAGAGGATCCACCTTTAATATTTCAAATGTAGAAATCTCACATTATTATAATATAGAAATTATCAGTGTTACCCAATTAAGTCAAACCAGCCATAAATGCGGTGTTATTATTTGTCCATAAACCAGCCATATAGGCGATAATCATCTGTCACCTAAAGACCGACCATATAGGCGGTGTCACATTATGTCAAAGAAATAGATCCAGCCATTAAGGCGGTATCAACTTTAATCCATATTATTAAATTACAATTTCCATATTATAAATTAAGTGAGATTAATCTACTTTATCATATTAAAGGTTTCACCCTTCCCCCAGCGGAAATTAATTACTAAACATAAAAGAAAATAAAAACACTCAAACTATTATTACTACTAAACATAAAAATAAAAATACATTACAAAACTACTAAATAAAACACACAAGATACAATCTTTAATTCATATTCAATAAACCAAGGAAAATATGGAATTTACAAATGAAATGGCTTGATATTTATAGGTAAAATTTTGCCTCCACCAATTTCTCCACCAAACATGGCACCAAACATGGCACCAATTTCAGCTTTGACAAATTTCATTTTTTTTATTTTAATTTAGTTTTTTTTTGAAAATGACTTTAATAACTACACATAATTCCGGATATTTTATCAATTGCGATCATGAAAACTTCAGAATTCGAAATTATTATGAACTTCACAGTTGTAGATATCCGAGTCTTCTTTAATTTGGAACTTGAATCACCTCAATCAGATATTGGAATAAAAAGTTATGGCCAAAATACGAAAATTGCGCAAAGTTAAAATTTTTGAAATTGTAAAGGCCATTTCAAGTTTCCAACCTCTAAAATCCAAATGTCAAGTCCAGTTTTTATCCTTATTTGTTCCACATTTAGTCCTGATTGATTCCATTGAGTCTCGATTTTATTTTATTTGTAAAATAAACTAAAACACATCAAAACGTTCATAAAACTCGAGAAACGATACAAAATATTAAGTAAAAGAAGTGGTAAATATTGATATATTTTCCAATCATCACACCCCTAAAGCTAACATTTTGATAGTCCTCGAGCAAAACAAAAAAAAATAAAAATGAAATAATCAACTAATACTAAATTAATCTAAGCTAATTTCGTATGGATCACGGTTGTATTTAGCGTATGCAACAAGACTTTAAACCCGTAGGTGTCCCTAGTGGACGAGTTGTAGTCTCGTGAGGGTTTACAGCGACGATACCCACAAACGTCAATGAAATACACACAAAAGCAAAAAAGGCAAAAGAAATAAAATAAACAAGTTAGTAACTAAACAAGTGAAGTTTCTTATCCAAGTTAGTAGTTGTTTTCTTTCTTTCTAAATTACTAAATAAGTAAATTCTCCGATTATTTTTACCATTCTTCATATACACAACCAACAAGGTATTAATAAAATTATTGTGCCCACAATATTCATAAGTGTAATTGAAAAGAGAGTAATATTTTTGTCCTAAAGTTATATCAGAATTCACAACTTTTTGGCAATGAATTTTTTTTTTTTACACTTTTTTTATAACATCTTTAATCCATGTAGCGAGCTTTTGGCCAGTGACTCCCAAACCAGTTGGCTTTAGGGCACTAGGTGTTAAGACACCCCTACGGACTTAATTACTCGGATCTCGGATGTTTAAAGGTTCTATTGTTTCACGCGAACAATCTCTGCTTACTGAGGCAAGACGCCCAGTTACTAAGTAGAAACTTTATTATTATTAACTCAGGCTTTTACTGTTTGAAGCGAACAATCCCTGCTTACTGAGGTAAGACGCCCGGTTACTAAGTAAAAGCATGGTTAATTATTTATATACATAATTTTTTTTTATTCCATCGCTTTTTAGATGTTTCCTCCAATTAAACTAGAGCACTGAATATTACAAACTCTTCACTTACAGCTCATGTCCATATGTTACCATGCATGTTGATAATACCTGTTAACTGAGCATATGAAGATCCAATTTAGTCAGTATTATGGAGAATTCACAAATTAAATAATTCAAAAGGAAATAAACAAAAATTAATTTGTTACGAAATAGGTTGAGATACGTCTCAGGAGTGGAAATTCCTTACACAGTTATCTCAAACACCATTCCACCTGGTTAGTCAAATAAAAAACATAAAAACACAAATTATTATTATTATTTTTTTAAAACAAAATTGAAAATTTTGACTAAAAATCAAATAAAAAAACACAACGAAAAGTAAAAACAAGATTCTAGTCAACTATTCTCCTCCCCCAAACCTAATTGAGACATTATCCCCAATGTCTAAAAAGAAGAAGAGTTTAGAAAACAGTACCTAGTTAGCGCGGATTTGACAATTGCAACTATAACTAAAAATTACCGATTAAGATCTAAATCCAATTTACGCTTCTTGCCACGATCGCTATCAGACCAGTTCAAATTGGAAACAATGGGGTCGATTTTTGGTTCATAGGCTAATAGTTGGTCAATTAATTCATCGGCTTTTCTCGCAGTTAAGAATATATCTTTTACCGGTTTCGAGATGAGCCCAAGTTTGTTAGCATCTGCAAGAAATACAAAAAGAAAATCGAAAAATCCATCCACATTAAATAGTCCAATGGGTTTCTGGTGGATGTTCAAATTTACCCATGATGCAACTGTGAATATTTCTTCCAACGTACCTAGCCTGCCTGGTAAAGCAATGAAAGCGTCAGCGTGATTGACTATTTCAATAGGTTGTTCAGAAATGCCTGAGACAATGCATTCCTCTTCATTTGAGTCTCCGATGAGGTATGTATCTGCCAATGGTTTTTGAATGATTCCCAAAACATGGCTGCTACTTTCTTGCACGGCTTTTGAAACACATCACATTAATCCAAGATTGCCACTGCCATATACTAAGTGCATGTTTCGTTCTGCTATAACTCTCCCCAATTCTTTTGCGGCCTCCATAAATTCTGGTTTGGACCCAAAGTTAGATCCACAAAACACACAGATATGAGTAACTCATCGCTCGGAAGTAGTTTCCATTTCTCTCTTATCTGAATTTTTATCTGGATATGTCGAAAAGAAGAATGACGAGCTGAATTTATAGATCCTGAAAAGGGTGAGTAATAATAGCACTAGTACCTGCCAAATGACAATTATTAGATGAACGTTAAAATAAATCGTGAAAGTCAAAAAGTATAGATCTTATCGGCGAAAATAAAGGAAATCGCAATAGAAAATCAAATCAAAGCAATTATTTAAGGCAATAGAATTGTGTACGCAATACGCCACTCACTTGGTATATAAATCCATTAGGATGCGTCTCAAGAATCCATTCCTTACTCAGCCATCACTAATGAATTAAATCTCATCTTTGTGATTGTCAAACACCATTCCTTCTGTCTTGCTCTGCCTTAAATGCTCCGTTTGTGCTTTTCCCTACATAAATAACACACAAAAATAAAAACTCTACAACATGTAAACACAAAAAAAATGAAAATAGAAATTACAACAATAAAAATTACATGGGTTGCCTCCCTGCTAGCGCTAAATTTATCGTCTTCAGCCAGACGTGACTGAAGTCCATCTGTCAAGGAGGTTTCAGCGTGGTTTTGGATGTCCGATTGAGGACAATCCCATGAGCGTTGCTTTTGAAGGGTCTCTTCCAATTATGAGGTGGCCAAAAGAATTTTATCTAACTTGGTGCTCGAGCCACCTTCTTAAACTTTATCGCTCCAATGGTTCCTGAAAAGAAAGAAAGAAAATCAGGAGGTCTCGTATGGTGCTTGAGTTTGAATGGGAGTTCCATTCTGTCAAGCTTCTGGGCGGTGTCTTTGATTTGTACTCCCCAATACAATGATGTTTCTCCTGAATTCATGAGATCTTCCATATGGTCAAACATTTGCTCTTCCATTTGTTATGCTTCTTGCTCTACTTTTTCTTCATAGATGTATTTCAGAATTTCATTGTTCAGCTCTTCATCTGTCATCTTTGAAATGCATGTTCCATAAGTGTCAACCTAAGGATGTAAAGATATGTATGATTGTAGGTTTTTATCCTCTGTGGTTGGTATGAACGGCTCGGGTGGCTCTTCTTCAAACATCTGTGCAATGCATGCTCCAAAATCTTCATTTTGAGGATGCAGAGTTTCATCCTCACTTGTTGGTGTAGTTGGTACAGACAGCTCTGCTACTTGTTCCTCTCAGAGTCCGATGAATAATCAGTGACCAAATAATTATCCAGATCAAATTGAAACTTTGCTGGTTCAGGCTCCTGAACTGATACCTCTAATTCTTGATACTGCTCAGCCTCTTCCCCTGTTAAGGTGTCATCGTGAAATCTTTGGTACTCAAAGGCTTCGTCAGTGTCATTAGAAAATGTATCGTGAGGTATGCTGTTCTGGTTTTCTTAGATTTGACTCGTTTAATCTGTCAGTCTCTGAATCATTTCATCAAACTTTTCATTTATTTTCTTGAGCATGTCCATCATCTCTCTTATCATATGTTTTTCCTCTGGTGAATATCGTTCTAGTTCTTAATGAAGATCATAAGTTGATGGTGGATAAGATGAAGAATATGGTTCAGTGAAATATGCTGGTTCATTATACCATGAATGATTCTGATAGTTCTGCCACCGTGAATTGTAATTGTACTCGCAATGATTGCTAGGGTGGTTACCATCACATATCTCACATCTGATCATTGTGTTATGGTATGGTTGATCAAATTTGTTGAATGGCTCAGACATCCATGGATAGTTGTTGGGTTGGACAACATGCCTCAGAAAACCGGACAATTGCTCTATGATTTGGGGTGTATCATTTCTTTGTAAAGCTCGTAATTCTTCCATCGCCCAATAATGTTCCATTTCAACCACCTGAAAAATAAAATAAAGAAATAAAAATTACAGATAAAATTAAAGAAAATTAGATACAAGTAAAATAGATAGCTTCAAAATTAATAACTCAAGAAAAATAAGTCCCAGGCAACGGCGCCAAAAACTTGATCGGTGGTAAACACACACGTAACGCAAGCGCACGTATCGCTCAAGTAGTATGAAAATATCGATCGCACGAGGACTTAATTTCTATTGTTGTTATTAATTATTGATTCTATTTATTTACATGTGTTGATAGTGTTTTTTAGGTCCTATGTTATTTAAGCAGCACGACATGGGTAAAAGGGTAACTCCCTTGTTGATCGAGACCATTAAATACCGACCCGACCACATGAGTTTGGGGCCGAGCACTTATGAGCGGTAACCCGACCACTTGAGATCGGATGACATAGCATTATTAGATCGGTAGCAGCATTCTCAGCTCAAAGGACCATCATGACCGACCTCATGAAGACCGAGCATATGGCGAGACATGCTCCAGAAGATAAGATACCCTATTTTTACGGATAAGAAGATAAAGTTATCATACTTTCATGGGGTAAACTGATAAGTCAGTGTCCTAGTAGAATAAAGGAAGTGAAGGTAGTTTTTGACTAGGAATCCTTATTGGAAAAGGAAATTGTTTCAACTAGGAAATTCTTGTAGGAGAAGGAATCTGATTTATACACTATTACAAATAGAAGGGTAAAGTGTGCGTAAGGAGAGTTGAGAATCAGCATCAGAATCAATATCAGAATCATTAACATCAGACTTGTAAACACAAAACAGAGCAGAGAAGCATATTTCAGTAATAAAGTATCACCCGTTCTGTGCCCGTGGACGTAGGTTAGATCTGATCCGCCGAACCACGTTAAATCTCTTTGTCGATTGGCGTATTTATCTGCCTTTTGCTAAATTTGCTTTTGGTTCCCCCTTAACCGAACAAATTCACTATTAAGGGAGGATTGTCTCGGGAGTAATATTTCCATATTGCCTTGAGACCAAAATCAGCCGCCAACAGTTGGCGCCGTCTGTGGGGAACTCAATAAAAAGTGGTTCGCGTAATAAGACGATGGCAGAAGATGGAGACACCGGTCGACAGGGAGTTCAACAGCAGAATGGATGGAAAACAATTCATCAAATCAATCTCAAGGCCGTTACTCTGAGCTAGACAATCGGGACTGGCGTCGTCCTGCACAGTCCCTTTTTACTGAAGAATCTAATCAAGATAATAGAGGGTTTGGCGGACAATATGAATTCAGGCAGCCATATCCCAATCAATTTAATCGCCAAGACCAACGCAATTACTAAAATTCAAGGGCGCAAATATCTTCTAAAAGCGGGAGGTCCACCTCCGGCTTTAATCAAGGCTGAGGTGTCGTGGTCAGCTAGAAGGGGAAATCCTTCTGCGAAGGACCGTGTCTTGAAGACTGTCAAGGGGATACTGAATAAGCTAACCCCTAAGCAGTTTGATCTACTCAAGGGTCAACTCATGGACTCTGGCATTACATCAGCTGACATCTTAAAGGGGGTTATATCTATTATATTTGGTAAGACTGTGCTGGAGACCGCATTTTGCCCCATGTATACCCAGCTATGTTATGATCTTAATGAGAAGCTTCCTTCATTTCCCTCCGATGAACCTGGTGGCAAAGAAACAACGTTCAAATGAGCACTATTGAATAACTGCCAGGATACATTTGAGGGTACTAGCAAACACCGGAGAGTTGGGGAACCGCCATGCATGCGCTGCATGCAAGCATCAAAGAAGAAAGTGCACGAAAGATTGTGTGTTTCCTCCGTACTTTCCGGGGAACAAGTCAGATGAGTTCCAATCAGTTCTCAAGATTTTTGGTGTAAGCAACTTGTCCAAAATAATCAAGAATCTTGATTCCCAAGAAGACCGGGAAAAGGTCGTCGAGTCCATTAAATGGGAATCAAGGATATAAGAGGAAGACACAGTTCTTGGCCCACTCGGAGCTT
Organism: Zanthoxylum bungeanum; assembly: GCA_019454045.1. Classification (NCBI taxonomy): domain Eukaryota; kingdom Viridiplantae; phylum Streptophyta; class Magnoliopsida; order Sapindales; family Rutaceae; genus Zanthoxylum; species Zanthoxylum bungeanum. The sequence continues at coordinate 25,739 of SKCR01023850.1, read as the reverse complement.
ATCAAAAGCTAGAGCGAGAGATTGCGGCATTCAAGAATCAGCAAATTACTCAACAAAAGTATTCCATTTGATGCAGTTATGACGAATTCGGGATTAATAAAGATTCCCGACACACACATGCAACTCCATCGCATATTTTTATGAATCAAGAAACTAATAACAGAGTTGTAAATTCTAAATCACCGGTTACTTATGGGCAGACACCAACCTAAAAAGAATGTTATAATGGTTTCTATAACAGACTAATAATCAGCATCAGAGCCAGGGACTAGTACAAGGAAGAGGAGAATGTTTTAGTGTTGTTGCATCGAATAGACTTCCTCTATTACATAATGGAGGTAGCCAAGTGAGTGGAACTTTTCAGCTTCCCAAGCGGCAGCCTTATTTACTTGATAATTATTTTGTACCGAGACACTAGACAGGCCACAATAACAATGTCCCTCTTGTTCATCAACGACAATAACATGAAGAGTGCTTATACGTTGAACAGATTAATAGTCAGATGTTAGAGAGATATCATGCAAGGGTGGATTATGACGAAATTGGTGCCTAGCAGGAGAAAGATGATGGTCGTGGAAAGTCAGTGGAGGTAAACAAAGAGGAAGATGATAAAATGAGAGCTACAACTACAAATGTTGCTGCTCGTGCTGCTATTGGGGGAGATAACATGCCTATCGAAATGGCAACTTATGGTGGAGCAAGCCCGGCAGATACGCGAGGGAGGGACAGATGTGGTGTCTGGTTCTCAGGCAAAGGGGAACTGAATTTGGGTACGTGAGAATCATAGCACGGGGAGGGATGATACCCCTGTGGCGTTTGCTTGCTCCAGTGTTACCGAGCATAAAGAGGAATATGCCCTTAATGTTTCAGACACTCTTTGATCCTCGCCTATTCGATCGTTTGGATCCGTGAGAAGCATAGCACGGGGAGAGATGAAACCCCCGTGGCGTCTGCTTGCTCCAGTGTTACCGAGCATAATGAGGGATATGCCCTTAATGTTTCAGACACTCTTTGATCCTTACTTGATCACTCGGATCCAAGAGAAGTATAGCCCGGGGAGGGATTGTACCCCCGTAGCGTATGTTTGCTCCAGCGTTGTAAGGAGGAGCCCTCGAACAATACACATGCTCCATGGTGACCTGAAGTATAGAGGATGTGCCCTTACCATTCTAAACGCTCTTTGATCCGAATCCTGGTTCGCCGGGATGCTGAATTGAAAGGTTCAGAATTGTGTTTTGGAGGCCTCGGACAGGACGTTGTTTTGAGGCATCCGTGCTGTTGTTTTAGGGTAAGTGATTAAGTCACCCCCATTTCATGATTTTATTTTCCAAAGTTTTGTTTTTGTTTTCATTAGGTCTGGAAAGGGGACACCCATGACAAATCCAATAGGGCTTCAAAGGTTGATTCACTTCCCTTCTGAATAAGTCCCAATGTTTAATCGGCTCGAGGCTGGATTCGTTCCGCCGAGGCCACTTGGTTATTTGGCTCGGGGCTGGATTAGTTCCGCCGAGGCCGCTACTTGTGTAATCGGTTCGGGGTTGGATTTCGTTCCGCCGAGACCGACGTTTCTTTCCGGCTTGGGTCTGCTCTTGTACCGCTGAGATCGATGTTTCCTTCCGGCTCGGGTCTACTCTTGTACCACCGAGACCGATGTTTCTTTCCGGCTCGGGTCTGCTTTTGTACCGCCGAGACCGCTGTTTCTTTTCGACTCGGGTCTGCTCTTATACCGCCGAGACCGATGTTTCTTTCCGGCTCGGGTCTGCTCTTATACCGTCGAGACCGATGTTTCTTTCCAGCTCGGGTATGCTCTTGTACCGCCGAGATCGATGTTTCTTTCCGGTTTGGGTCTGCTCTTATACCGTCGAGACCGATGTTTCTTTCCAGCTCGGGTCTGCTCTTGTACCGCCGAGACCGATGTTTCTTTCCGACTCGGGTCTGCTCTTATACCGCCGAGATCGATGTTTGTTTCAGCTCGGGGTCGGGTTACGTCCCACCGAGTCGGATTTTTTGGACTGGGGATGTAACATTCTCCCAGAGCCAAGTCTTTCTTCAGTTCGGGGTCGGGTTACGTCCCACTGAGTCGGCTTCTATTGGTCTGGGGAGGTGACATTCCCCCAGAGCCAAATGTTCTTATCAGCTCGGGGTCGGGTTACGTCCCACCGAGTCGATCGTCATCAGCATGAGGGCAAAGCATTTTCTCCACGGGTAGATATCGGGATCCTCGTTGACTGAGCACATGAAGGTGGCAGGAAAGACTAGATATGTAGCCAAGGCATTTTTCTCTGCAGTTCCTGGAGTGACCACCGACGGATTCATCGGCACACCATCTTTTTTTATAGTTCCCGGCATCAACTCGCAAACTCGTTGTTATCGAGAACTAGGGGATAAATGTTGATGGTGTTTTTTAGGTTCTATGTTATTTAAGCAGCACGGCAAGGGTAAAAGGGTAACTCCCTTGTTGATCGAGACCATTAAATACCGACCCGACCACATGAGTTTGGGGCCGAGCACTTATGAGCGGTAACCCGACCACTTGAGATCAGATGACCGAGCATTATCAGATCGGTAGCAGCATTCTCAGCTCAAAAGACCATCATGACCGACCTCATGAAGACCGAGCATATGGCGAGACATGCTCCAGAAGATAAGATACCCTATTTTTACGGATAAGAAGATAAAGTTATCATACTTTCATGGGGTAAACTGATAAGTCAATGTCCTAGTAGAATAAAGGAAGTGAAGGTAGTTTTTGACTAGGAATCCTTATGGGAAAGGGAAATTGTTTCAACTAGGAAATTCTTGTAGGAGAATGAATCTGATTTCTACACTATTATAAATAGAAGGGTAAAGTGTGCGTAAGGAGAGTTGAGAATCAGCATCAGAATCAATATCAGAATCATTACTATCAGACTTGTAAACACAAAACAGAGCAGAGAAGCATGTTTCAATAATAAAGTATCACTCGTTCTGTGCCCGTGGACGTAGGTTGGATCTGATCCGCCGAACCACGTTAAATCTCTTTGTCGATTGGCGTATTTATCTGTCTTTTGCTAAATTTTCTTTTGGTTCCCCCTTAACCGAACAAATTAACTATTGAGGGAGGATTGTCTCGGGAGTAATATTCCCATATTGCCCTGAGACCAAAATCAGTCGTCAACAACATGTATCTAATTAAAGGGAGAAAAGAATGATTGCTTGATTGGTTGGTTGAATTTGGATTTTCTAAAAAAATAAATTACAAAGGAAAATAAACAAAAGACACAAACATCTAGGGTTATGATTTCACACAATATTATTCTAATGATGAATTGATTCTCTTATATATATGTAATAAATCAGTTTGCTAACTTGAAACACGAAGATATGCAAAAACCACTTCCGATGCTCAGATGCAAATACCCAAAATAACCCAATTAATCATATTCTTATGTTAACCAAGTTATCTGAATTCATTAAGTTCAAGTTCCAATTATGGCTACCCTCGCCTGACAGGTATATTCCTATCCTGTAAGGAAATCTACCTAAGAGAGTTTTACCCCAAGGTGAGATCGTGAGCTATTGAATCTAAGGCTGAAACCTAAAATCCTTTTTCCAAGTTCATTTTAAGTTTACCACATCAATCTTATTGGTGATTAGACAACAAAAAGAATTAAGCTTAAGATTTAATAAACAAACCAAAATATTAAACATAATATATTTAAATCAATTATTAAGCATGTGAATATTGTGTTTCATCACTTCCCTAGAATAAAAAATAAAATGATGGAGTTAGCGGATCCACCTTTAATATTTCAAATGTAGAAATCTCACTTTATTATAATATAAAAATTATCAGTGTTACCCAATTAAGTCAAACCAGCCATAAAGACAGTGTTATTATTTGTCCATAAACCAGCAATATATGCGGTAATCATTTATCACGTGAAGACCGACCATATAGGCGGTATCATATTATGTCAAATAAATAAAACCAGCCATTAAGGCGGTATCAACTTTAATCCATATTATTAAATTACAATTTCCATATTATAAATTGAGTGAGATTAATCTACATTATCATATTAAAGGTTTCACTATCCCCCAGCGGAAATTAATTACTAAACATAAAAGAAAATAAAAACACTCAAACTATTATCACTACTAAAAAAAAACATTACGAAACTACTAATTAAAACACACAAGATACAATCTTTAATTCATATTTAATAAACCAAGGAAAGTATGAAATTTACAAATGAAATGGCTTGGTATTTATAGGTAAAATTTTGCCTCCACCAATTTCTCCACAAATTTCTCCACCAATTTCTCCACCAAACATGGCACCAAACATGGTACAAAACATGACACCAAATCCTCTACCAAACATGCAAGCATGTTTGGTGGAAGTTTAACAATTTTCATTATTTTTTTTTTTTGTTTTGTTTTGAAAATGACTTTAATAATTACACATAATTTCATATATTTTATCAATTTCGGTTATGAAAACTTCAGAATTCGAAATTATTATGGATGTCAAAGTTGTAGATATCCGAGTCTTCTTTCATCTGGAACTTGAATCACCTCAATCTGAAATCGGAATAAAACGTTATGGCCAAAATATGAAAATTATGAAAAGTTGAAATTTTCGAAATTGTAAACGCCATTTCAAGTTTCCAACCTACAAAATCCAAATGTCAAGTTCGGTTTTTGCCCTTATTTGTTCCACATTTAGTCCTGATTGATTCCATTAAGTCTCGATTTTATTTTATCAGCAAAATAAACTAAAACATATCAAAATATTCATAAAACTCGAGAAACCATACAAAATATTAAGTAAAATGGGTGATAAATATTGATATATTTTCCACTCATTAATATGCAATGACATCGACTTGTATAGTTTAGCGAGATTATCCGTGGTCGTCATAATTTACGAGTAGGTGAATTATGGACACGAAATTTGATTCCATGACGGATAAACCTAAACTTAGAGAGTCCCACAATATGAAGTGTACTCGTTGAGCACTTGGACAACACATTATGAATAATACAGATTATTCATAATACTTTATCGGATTAAATAAGTTAATTCGAATCATTTAACGGTTAAACGAAAAGATACAGGCATAGGGATAATTTGGTCAATTGATAATTAATGTTTTTTTGTATTTGATATAAAATTTTATTAGATACATATTAATTAATTGTCAAATGAGATTTTAACACATGTCATCAATATATGTCATATTATTAATTATTTAGTTATTTAATTGTTAAATAATTAAGTAATTAAAAATAAAATATCCATTAGTCATAATTGTTATGATAAATGGTTAGGTATTTATTTTAGCAAGTGGCATGATTTATTAAAGGTAATAGTTATCAAATTGGATTTGATAATTTTGGCTTGATATTTAATTTGATTAAATAAAATTTCAAATGATCAAATTGCCCCCTTATTCAGCCAACCTTATTATTAAAGGTGAAAATTTTGTGTTTCTCTTTAATAATTCCTCCATGGCCGAATCCTCTCAAAAAGGAAAGCTCCCAAAATATTTCTTAAGAGAAACTTGGGAGAAAGTGATCAAATCAAGAAGAAAGGTTAAGGAAATTATGAGATTTTGAGGTAATCTTTAATATTCTTAAGCTTATAAAATTTATTTCTTGTTCTTGAGTATCTAGAATTGTTTAATGGTTTCTTTTTTTCTTAAATTTTGGGCCTTTTTGATTTGGAGGATGAATTGAGAGGCTCGATGTATGTGTGAAGTAAGATTGAGTAATATTAGTGTAATATTATTTTAATTTTGTCATATGTTGACTTGTCACCATTCTAGAGTGTTATGATCACTTTTATAACTCCTAGAATTATTCTTGAGTTCTTCATTGGTGGTGGCTTTGATTGGTGTAAATATTATTTTGGAGTGAAAATATGAGAAAACGGTGAAAAACGGCGTTACCGGGTGAGTTTCGGGCTTACCGGGTAATGGCTGCCCAAACAGTGAATTGGTCACTGTTCAGGCGGCCCATAAACTTCCCAAGTACTATTGGGCTTGACCTGGGCAGTCCCCGTGTGTATATGGTTGGTCGGTTCGGTCAAAACGCGTTTTATACTATTTTACGGAAAAACATTTTCGTAAAAGTTTCGCGATGTTATCTAAATTAAGTATGTCGTTATTTGATATTGAATAATATGTTTAGGTGAAATATGAATGAATTATTCATATTGGATATTGAATAGTTTATTCAGAAAGTTTAAAAATTTTAAAGTTACGATTTCGCCCGAACCGCGCCTTTCCGCTGCGCCTGAACCCAACAAAATGGTATCATAGCAAGTATGATCCTACATCCATTGCACTTATCATGCTTGATATATGATATTTAATCTAATTTTATTATTTGCACATGCATGTGAAATTAATTTGATTAATTTCGGATTGTTTGACAATAGAAAAAATCCCCGCTTAAATAAGGTTTTAAAGTAACTAGTATTAGAAATACTTGTTTTTTGATCCTCCTTGTCAGTAGGAATTTGAATGTTTTCCTGATACTGTATCTGTATTGAGCCAAAATCGTGTAGTATGGCTGATGGTAGTTCATTTGTGCCGGTAGAACTTATATGATAAGAGACAAATTCAAGTGAAAGTGGATTCTTGAACGTGCCAAAGCTGTCAGGACTACATCGGTAGCTTGAGTTTATCATTGACAAGTGAAGCCTTGATACGCCTCCTATGAACGTGTCAAAGCCGTCACAACGAGAAACAGTCAGAACCAAAATCATGAGTCACAGTGAGTGTGATTGACAATGAGTTGTCCACTTGTGAATATATATAGGCGAGAATGTGCCAAAGCTATGGGTCGAAATATATTCATGGGGTTCACTTCTCATTATGGAATTCGATTTGATTATTGAATTCTCGTTTTCCTTTAGGGATTACGGTATTACATAAAGTAATGGGAGGCATTGCTGGGTTAAAAATCCATAACTAAGGCAGTGTGTAATATTATGAAAATTGCCGCTTATGTTTTCCTTATTCTATTATGTAGATAAAATTAAACTTTTAAACTACTGCATGCATATTTTATATATGTTTTCTGACTTCACTTATGGTTGCAAATTTCAAGAATAGGTTCTAGATTTATAGTAGGCTTGGATATTGTTAGATTAGTCTAAACCATCGGGAACTGTTGTTCGATTTTTTCTTGAAAATCAAGATGGTTAGTGACTTAATTACTAAGTCACGATAGGTAATCTAAATAAATATATGTTTTAGGATATAATTCTCTAGAGAGAATAGTTTATTGTGCAGTAAGAATTGACGTGAATTAGTTCATGTCTCAAGATTCTTCAATGACATTAAGAAAACCCCATTAGGTATTTGTTTATTTGATAATGATGTTTCTTGGCTTTAGTGACCTTTAAAGGTCACGTGTCTGACACTGTTTGCTAATTAATTATTTGCAATTATTGTGAATAATTAAAGACAAATTATAAAGCTAAAGAAAAGAGATGCGTATAGTTGTGTGTAGAAAATATTGATTCTCACAACACGACAACTATAGGTATTGGAAACCAGATCTCCCGTCTAGTTATTTAAAATATTATTTAATGACTGTTTTAATATTTGATATCAGAATTTACGACTATTGGATAGTTACTTGTTCTTGGTAAATAGTTGTTACATATTTTATATATGTTTTCTGACTTCACTTATGGTTGCAAATTTCAAGAATAGGTTCTCGATTTATAGTAGGCTTGGATATTGTTAGATTAGTCTAAACTATCGAGAACTGTTATTCTGTTTTTTCTTGAAAATCAAGATGGTTAGTGACTTAGTTACTAAGTCATGATAGGTAATCTAAATAAATATTTATTTTAGGATATAATTCTCTAGAGAGAATAGTTTATTGTGCAGTAAGAATTGACGTGAATTAGTTCATGTCTCAAGATTCTTCAATGACATTAAGAAAACCTCATTAGGTATTTGTTTATTTGATAATGATGTTTCTTGGCTTTAGTGACCTTTAAAGGTCACGTGTCTGACACTGTTTTCTAATTAATTATTTGCAATTATTGTGAATAATTAAAGACAAATTATAAAGCTAAAGAAATGAGATGCGTATAGTTGTGTGTAGAAAATATTGATTCTCACAACATGGCAACTATAGGTATTAGATACCAGATCTCCCGTCTAGTTATTTAAAATATTATTTAATGACTGTTTAATATTTGATATCAGAATTTGCGACTATTGGATAGTTACTTGTTCTTGGTAAATAGCTGTTACATATTTTATATATGTTTTCTGACTTCACTTATGGTTGCAAATTTCAAGAATATGTTCTCAATTTATAGTAGGCTTGGATATTGTTAGATTAGTCTAAACCATCGGGAACTGTTATTCTATTTTTTCTTGAAAATCAAGATGGTTAGTGACTTAGTTACTAAGTCATGATAGGTAATCTAAATAAATATTTGTTTTAGGATATAATTCTCTAGAGAGAATAGTTTATTGTGCAGTAAGAATTGACGTGAATTAGTTCATGTCTCAAGATTCTTCAATGACATTAAGAAAACCCCATTAGGTATTTGTTTATTTGATAATGATGTTTCTTGACTTTAATGCCCTTTAGAGGTCATGTGTCTGACACTGTTTGCTAATTAATTATTTGCAATTATTGTGAATAATTAAAGACAAATTATAAAGCTAAAGAAAGGAGATGCGTATAGTTGTGTGTAGAAAATATTGATTCTCACAACACGGCAACTATAGGTATTGGATACCAGATCTCCCGTCTAGTTATTTAAAATATTATTTAATGACTGTTTTAATATTTGATATCAGAATTTGCGACTATTGGATAGTTACTTGTTCTTGGTAAATAATTGTTACATATTTTAATATGACTAGTAATGCCATTGACGAAAGGATAAACATTAAGAAAAATATTCGGTTAAGTAAATAACTTAGAACAATGTTTTATGAGATTTTATCACTTTAGCATTAGATGCTTATTCCGTATGGTAAAGGATGGTCTGATATGAGATCACACCACATATCCTTATCCATTTAATGAATATTATTTTCGGGAATATGATTAAATCTCATTTAACCAATGATTGTCATTGGACCATAAGATTTATTAAACTGATACATTATATAGATGTAGTTTAATGAATTGTAAATTATTTAAGATAGTTTTCTTTACTTCGTAACTTAGTCAATGAGTTGTCATGACTTTTTTACTTATTTCTGATGAAACGCGTATAGAATATTTTGACTGGTTCAAAGATATTCGATCTGAAGTTTTGAAAACTGTATCTTTAAATTGTTCAAAGATATAGTTTTTGAATTGTTCAAAGATGTTTGATACGATCAAACATATGAATTTAGGGCAATTAGTTATAAGATTATTCAATGAATATGATTCTTTCTCAATATTATTCTTCTACGATTCCATCATGATAGAATTAGTAAGTGGGAGGAATCGAATCTTATATGATTTGATTCATTTATTATTGAGTGTTACCAAATTAATTTCAATACTTTTAGGGATATGCTCCAATAACACTAATTCATTCTTTTAATTCAGGTTCCATTAGTGTCTACAGTTACATATATGATATGTATAAGTAAAAAATTCGAATCTTGAAAAGTTTGAGATCTGAATCTTTCTTTTATATAATGGTTATGTAATTGAAAGTACTTGCGCCTCAGAGGTACAAGTAAAAATTTATCATTTATTCTATTTAATAGAATATTGTATTCTATTTGATAGAATACCATTTCTATGATCCCGAGTAATAAAATTATTTTATTACTTGGTGTGTAACATCAGATGTTGACCATTGTAGAAAAGACTTGACTTATTGAAGTCAAATGTGAGAATGATAGACTATAAATGGAACTACATAATTAATAAGATGAAAAGACCCTTAATCATATTCCATATAAGTCCAATAGGATGTCAGAATCATTTGCTAAGTATTTGATACTTAATGGTTCTGTTGTTTTCTTATTGAAGAAAGTTATCCTATAACTTATAGTGAAAGTGATATTTGATATCGATTCCAAAAGTTAGCATTAAACCATAGATATAAGATTGTTCATAGCTTACTACGATCAAATTTTGAACTTGATTGAGCTTTCGTTATGAATTGTTCATAAAATGTGCAAATGGTTTGCGCAGCAAAAACAAAGTGAGCTTATTAAAGGTTTGACCTTTATAATATGACAGTGAGAAATGTTATACTAAGAAAATCTAGATTCTGAGGAAACTTGTCTCTAGTCGCACTAATTGAATAATTAAAGATCTATTAGTTAATGTTAATATTAAACTGTGTATTTTAGCTAAGAGTGAAAAGTCGCGTTCCTTTATGGAATGGCCCTGGAGTTTGTATTCTGCTAAAATTACAATTTGGTATACTAGTTTAGTGAGCCTATTGTAGACTCATATGAGTTTTCCGGAAATCAGTGTTCTCTAATTTTGATATAAGTCAGATTGTCTGATTTTATCAAAATGTAAAGAATATGTATGTGATCGTAGGGTTAGTGGGAGCGTACAAATTGTTTTATGAAGTAAAATATTTCTTTATGAAAATATACGAAAACGGCGAAAAACGGCGTTACCGGGTGAGTTTCAGGCTTACCGGGAAATGGCTGCCCAAACAGTGAATTGGTCACTATTCGGGCAGCCCATGAACTGCCCAAGTACTATTGTGCCTGACTTGGGCAGCCCCCGTATGTATTGGTCAGTCGGTTCGGTCAAAAGCGCGTTTTATGCTATTTTATGGAAAAATATTTTCATAAAAGTTTCGCGATGTTATCTAAATTAATTATGTCATTATTTGATATCAAATAATATGTTTAGGTGAAATATGAATGAATTATTCATATTGGATATTGAATAGTTTATTCGGTAAGTTTAAAATTTTAAAGTTACGATTTCGCCCAAACAACGCATTCCGCTGCGCCTGACCCCAACACATTTAGTGTATACACACTTATCACACTCATTGATTTTGAATCCACTTGATAATATTTCGTTATAAAATTTCTCATGCCATTATTTAGGTGTTTGTTTTAATCCGTATAAGGATTTTACAAGTTTGCACACCTTGTGTTCTTGTCCATGAATATTAAAACCTTCTGGTTGTTTCATGTAAATATCCTCATCCAATTCACCATTTAAGAATGTCGTCTTTACATCTGTTTGATGTATTTCAAGACCAAATATAACTGTTATGGTTATAAGCATTCTTATTGAAGTGATCATGTCACTGGTGAATAGGTATAAAAGTAATCAAGACATTCCTTTTGTCTATAACCTTTTATGACAAGTCTTGTCTTGTACTTATCTATTAATCCATCTGACTTCATCTTTCGTTTGTAGCCTAGCGGCTTATAACCTTGAGGAAGATCAACCAACTCCCAAGTATGTTTTGAAGGATAGAATCAATCTCACTATTGATAGTCTCTTTCTATAAAGGTGCCTCCGAAGAAGACATCGTTTCTTTATAACTTTGAGGCTCATTTTCTAACAGGTATGTTAGAAAATCAGGTCCAAATGACTTAGATGTTCTTGCTCTTTTGCTACGTCTAGGTCCATTTTCCTCAATATTTTCATGTGATCTAATTCTTGGTTAACTTGATCACTACTTGTAGCAATGTCAATGGTCATTTTGAGAGACTTCGTTCTTTATTTTTATTTACAAGGAAATATCTCTTCAAATAATGTTGCATTCCTTGACTCAATTATTATATTTGGTTTGATGTAAGAAATTTCAGATTTATATACCAATAATCGATAAGCGCTACTATTGTGAGCATATCTAATGAATATACCGTCAACAGTTTTTGGTCATATTCTGACCTTCTTAGGTTTATAAACCATCACTTTGACGAGACACCCCCATACTTTCAGATATTTGTAGGATGATACATGATATTTTCACAATTTATATGGTGTCTTGGCCAATCTTTTTTTAGGTAACTTGTTCAGAACGTGGTTGGCGGAAAGTAAGGTTTCCCCCACAAGTTCAAAGGTAAACTAGAGTTTGTCAACATGGAATTCATCATTTCCTTCGACGTTTAGTTTTTGCGTTCCACAATCCCATTTTGTTATGGCGAATAAGGAGTAGTAGTTTCGTGAATAATTATATGATTGGAACAATATTCACCAAATGGTGACATATATTCACCTCCTTATCACTCCTGATTCTTTTGATTTTTTTGTCAAGTTGATTTTCAATTTCGTTCTTATAGTGTATAAAGCTCTCAATGGCTTTATCTTTGCTCCATAGAAAATACACGTAGCAAAATCTTGTGCTATCATCGATAAAAGTGATAAATTACTTTTTACCGCCTCTTGTTTGCATAACATTCATATCACACACATCGGTGTGTATAAGTTCCAAGGGTTCAGAACTTTGTTCTATGGAATAAAATGATGTTATATTTATTTTTTCTTCAACACATGCTTCATATTTATGTTGGTTATCAATTATAAATTTAAGTATAAGGTCTATGTTAATTAATTTACACATTGTATCATAATTAACATGCCCCAACCTACAATGCTATATATTTTGTGACTCAATAATATAAGCAGTAGATGTAGCTTTATTATTATTATCACTTTGTTGATTGACAGTCATTACATTGAACTTGAAAAGGCCCTCAGTGAGGTATCTTTTTCCTACATAGACATTGTTTTTGGTCAGTACAAACTTTTCAGAAATAAATACAAGTTCTTACTAAGGAGTAAACCTGAAACCAAGTTCTTCCGAATATCAGGAATATGTAAAAAATTCTTCAATGTAAGCTATTTCCTAGATGTCATCTTCAGAACCATTATGCCTTGTCCAACCACTCTAGAGGTAGACGAGTTTCCCATAGTCAGATGATCGCCACCATCGACCTTCTGATAAGAGGAAAATATTTTACTGTCAGCACAAATATGACGAGTAGCCTCATGTCTACCCTCCATTCTCTCGGGTTTCCAACCAAGTTGGCTTCAGTTACAACTGTTGAGAGGTTCAACTCTGAGATCTCATCAGTTAATAGCTCATCTTTAGTGATATTAGCCTAATTTTTCTTTTTCTGGACTTTGTCATGAGATTTATTATTTCTGCAGTCTTTTGCCATGTGATCACTTTTCCCATAGACGTAGCACTTTCCCTTGAATTTTTTGTTTGATTGGGAAGAATCAGCTCCATTGTTCTTTCTATTTCTACTACTCTTTCCACCCTCAGCAATATTGGTCTTAGACTCCATAGTATTGTAGCTAGCCTTCTCGGAATTTCTGTTATCCTCTTCGATTCGCAACTGAACTCCTAGGTCTTTAAGACTCATTTTTTTCTTCTTGTATTTCAGATAACTCATGAAATCCTTCTATGATGAAGGCAACTTCTCAATAATCGTGGCAACTTGAAACGTCTCGCAGAGTTTCATTCCCTCATCCAATATTTCGTGAATGATCAACTGTAGTTCACCAAATTGAGATATTATCGTCCTTGAATCTACCATTTTATAGTCCAAGAACCTATCTAAGATAATTTTTTTTCCCGGCATCCTCTGTTTTGTACTTATTCTCAAGAGATTTCCAGAGAATCTTTAGAGAAGTCATGTCTTGGTATATATTATACATGGTATGTCAAGTCCTCCCAAGAGGTAGTTCTTACATAAAAAGTTGCCTAGTGAACATGCCTCAACTCGCAGTTGCTTAACTGTTTCTGTTTCTCCCTCCACATGACCCGAGGGATCGCCCCTGAGATACTTAGCCAACTGCAGTGTTGTCAGGTATAACAGTATTTTGCTCTGCCATTGTTTGAATTTTTCTCCACCAAACCTATCTAGTTTCTCTCCATGAGCGACCGCTACTGTGATATTTCCACTAACCATATGTAATTGGAAAATATAATAATAACCAATATGTCTACAAAAGACAAATAACACAAAGATTAATTGTTTGATCTTGTTTATGTGTTACACTAAGAGTCCACTTGTTATTATTTTGGACATCAATACCAAATAACATAAGTCCTTGAGTTTATGACTAAAATTTATTATGATAGGTGAACAAAGGAAAATTCTTAGAAGACAATGAGGGTTCGGTGTAACCACTTAAATTCATGTTCACTTAGGCTCTTATCGCCTTAGTGACAGAATTTCCTAAATCACATTCTCAATAGAAAATCTTAGGCATTCAATCTTTAGTGTTTCACTTTAAATCTCAGTCAGAAATACAATAATTATATATATATCAATTCAATCAAGCTTGGATGAAATTACTTGTGTGCAACTATATTTTTAATTCTCAACTAAGTATGCAATAAATAATTAATAAACAAGAATAAATAATCTCAAATTTATCACATAATCAACTAGGTGTATGCATGTGATAACTGAACACCATAATATTAACTAAAATCTATACTACCAAGTTTATAAAAGTTTAGTATATGATTTTAATATTTCACTATACATATATTCAACTTATGTCTATATTACTAAATTTGTATAATCGAAATGTGTATTATATATTAATATTATCAAGTTAATATATGTTTTATTAATATATTAATTCAGTCTATGTTACTATTCTAAATTTGAAAAAAAATTACAGGTATGACTTGTGTTAGTCTCACGTTCGTTCAACCGTTTGAACGAATCTTTCCAGATAGTGCACGTTCGTGTAGCATTTGATAACGCGTTCAAACGAACATTTTCAAAGAGCTTGAGTTTGAGTGGCGTTTGATAACGCGTTCGAACAAACATTTCCAAAGAGCTTGTATTCGAGTAATATTTGTCACCGTGTTCGAACGAAAATACGAAACACTGAGTTTTTTTCTTATGCGTTCGTTGAACGTTCGAACGCCCTTACATATGTTTCATGCACATAATACATTTTCCAGAGAAATGAAGAATAAGACATGCAAAAATCAGATTTAACAACACATGTAAGTTAATAAGTTCTTAAGATTTTTAGGCAGATGTGTTATTAATCATTTTATAATATGTATTATTCAGTCAAAATCATCAACTTTCTATCATCCAAGCCATGAATAAAACATAAAGATAAAGACTTAGGAAAACCTGGAAAATATTGAAGAAGACAAAGAAACTTAAACCAAGTCGAGATGCCTCTATCCTTAAGAATTTATTAGTCCCGCCTTGGTGCTTTACGGATTTCTTGTGGCTAACATTCTCCCATGATAACTTGGTTGCTTTTTTGTAAAATGGACACTCCTTTCTTCAAGAACTTGAACTTGGAATAATGGTGGAAACTCTCAAAAACTCTAAACTTCAACTTTATAAGTATGTAAGTATGTGATTAATTGAATGAAATGAAAATGAACCCAAATGCCACTTTTTATAGGCATGGATGAGTGCCTTTGTGGACACCCTTAAATTTAAGGGTGTAATCCTTCTAAATGTTATACCTATTCATAATGTCATTTGAACTTTAGAGTTATATTATTTTATTCTTAGATAATATGTCCATTAAACTTGTGTATTTCTCATAAGACACTTCTTAAGGGACATATCTCTCCTACAATTATAAATATTAGAGAATTTCTTACAATGTATCTATTATTTAGATAATTTAAATTATAGGGAATTACAAAAAAAAAAAAAACACTTACAAACATTTCATAAAATTAAATATCACTAAACACTAAACAAATTGATAATGTGTCAAACATAAAATAACAAAATAACATAATTAGATTTGAACATTTTAATAAAATCTAATTATTTTGTTATGTTGGGTCCGATTTTTCCAATTAAAAATCCAAATTAATTTCGGTTTAATTTTTTTTTTTTTTGTCAATATTTTTAAAATAAAAATTTATCAGTTTGGTTTGGGTTTAATACGATTTTTTCAGTTTCAGTTTTTTCCCCTACTTTAGTTTTGGAAATGAATTAGGTATCATTAACATCCTTTTAACTTGATTTCCTTTTAATTTTGCTAAACAATACCTCAATTATTAGAAGAATGCATTCAATATCAAAGTGGTTGGCCGGTGGTTTCTGTAATAATCCCCATCATATTTCACAAAATTTGCAATAAATTGTTGAAACTTGCTCAGCTTCAGCATTAGATCCTAGTTTGTTTCCATGTGACAAAAAGGAAAAAAGAATCTCATTCTGAAGCTGCGTGAGCTTGAGTTGCCAGAACTTTGCTTGCTTAATATGAAGAAAGTGTATTCACATTCTTGCCTTGAATAGTTGAATTGTACTAGAGATCTTAAAGGAAGATTAAAAGCTCATTTCCTTTTTGGTATTAGATATTGTTAAATCATTAATAGTAGCTAGGAAGTAACATTCTACAATTTAATTGAATTAATGTAAATTTTGAAAATGATAACTCCTAGTACTTTAAAGAAGTTTATTCCACATTTGATATTGTAATTTGCATCTATTCTCTTAGAGGAATTGTTTCTCATAACCCCAAATGATTGTCTCAGTGGTAAATATTTTTGACTTGAGTGGTTTGTTACCTATCAAATTTAATATTCGAATCTCATTAGGCTACACTGATCTGTGCTGGGAAACTTCTGAGGGCATGAGACATATGTTCCGAAAATTAATTGATATGCGCGTAAGTTAGTCCAGACACACACCGATCACCAAAAAAAAATTATTTATGATGATGATCAATGGTTGCCATGGATGGAATTACCTATTCATTAGCATTAATTAGGCAGCTCTGTTGTATATCTGTTTGATACAAGTGACAGAGTATTTCAAAATACTTTTTAGGGAATGGTCAAATTCTTCTCAAATTTAAGCTGAACTTCTCAGTTTAGTTTTTAGCGACTTTAGTGATTTAAAATAAATTATGACCAAAGAAAAGAAAATGTACTATGTCATGATTATTCAAGGTATATAAAGTTATATATTTTGAGGAATAAAAATGAAGCTGATGAAAAATTCACTTAATAAGAAGATCAAAAGATTGAGTATTGATAGAAGAGATGAAAATATGAGTAGAGTATGTTAAATACTATTATTCACTGAGTTGATAATAAATGTCATATTAATATGTTTTAGGGAACCACTGAATTTGTGGGAAAGCTATGTGATTAGCTTGCCAAATTCAAAATAAAATAACCTATAAGAGAATAAGAAAGACACTATGAGTTATGGATAGGCTACAAGCCTAACTTTTCATATCTCAAAGTATGAGGATGTCTAGTAAATATTTTTAAACCTGAATATAAAAGAATGAGAGTAGGACTTAATACAATTGATTGTAAGTTTATAGGGTATGTCCAGAACAATGCTACTTATAAATTCTTGATACTTAAAGGCATCCAAGAATACTAAGTTCTTTCAGTCTATTTTTCTCAGAAATGAGTCAGCTGATGATATTTCTAAAGGTTCAGAGATAGAACAAAGGAAGAGTAAAAGAATGATGAAAATCACTAATTTTAGTGATGATTTTTATGTTTTTCTGTTGAGAATCATCATTGGACTTTCATTGAAGCTATTACTTCTGGTGATGCACCTTTGTGGAGGGACACGATTAATAATGAGATAAATTCCATCATGAACAATCATGCATGAGAAATAGTTGACTTGCTTCTAGGTACAAAACCTATTGGGTGTAAATGAATTTTCATTAAAAAAATTAGAAGGTAGGTGTTCAATTGATAAACACAAGGCAATAATAGTTGCCCAAGAGATCTCACATAGATTATTTTGATACTTATATTCCTTTGACGCTGATTGCATACATATTAGAGTTTTATTGCATTAGTTGCAATTAATAATCTATTGTTGGACCATAGGATGAAGTCGCCCTAGGACGAAAAGAAGAACGAAGAGAAGAAGGACGATGGCCGAAGAGCGACGAAGAGTTTGGGGCGACCGGACCAATGGTTAGGGCGAAAACCCATGATGCGGTTATTCCCACGATCGTAGCAGTTGGACGGTTTTCCCTCCATAACCAAGCAGTTGAGACACGCAGCTCAGCGGTTACAGGCACGATCTTGCAGCTGCAGGGAGATACTGGGACCGCCTAAAACGGTTGACAAGCTTCACTATAAAAGCCTACCTACACTAAGAGAAGAAGCCCCGATCAAATGAAAACTCAAATGAGCATATTTTTATTTTCATTTCTTAGATTGTAATCTTAGGACTGTAACTTGTGTGCTTGCGCCCCTTGGAGGCTTATTCACTTAATCAAACACCCCTTATTGGGACATTGTCTCAGGAGGTTTGAACCTTACACGCTCTTCTTTCTTCACGCATAAAAATTGCGCAAACAGTTTTTGGCGACCACAGTGGGAGAATTGGTGTAAAGAGTGGAGATGCCTCCGAAAAGAAACGCTCAAACTGGCTCAACTGCGGAGGAAAGAGGACTGGAGCAAACCAACCAGCCCAACGTTCCAGCCATAGTGGGTCAATTCGAGGGTCTGGCAGATGCTAGTCAGTACGAACCTATGAGAGAACTCAGCCCTAACGCGGTGCGAGCGTTGTTCGGTGAATTCACACAAGATGTTGTCAAGCAGGTTAGGCTCCAAAATGCACATGTCATAGATAAGTTTGTATCAACTACTAATTCGCATTATGAAAACATGGCTAAACATCTAAGCTCGTTAAACGAATTAATGGCCAAATGTGTAAACGGCGGGACGGTGCTGCCACAGACTACGCCTGTAGGCATTGCATTTTGCATGTGAAACCCGATGAGGAGTCTTATTTGGAGACAACTATCTTTTAAGTCGCGGGAAACGGACGTCGGAAGGGAAGCGTTAAGAATTGACGTTTTGTTGGATTTAGTTCACGTGTTTAGCTTCGAGTTCGCTGTTGAATCTCCGTTTTAAAACTTAACCTTAGCCCAAGCCCATTAAATCACCTCCAAAAATAATTAAAACATTTAAAATACATGTCACAAATTAAATTTAAATTAAATCTAAATAAATTAAAACCAATTAAATTAAACACAAATTAAATTGAATCGAAACCAATTAAACACAAGCTAAATTAATTTGAATTAAATTAAAATCCATTGAAACCAATTAAATTAAAATCAAATTAAATTAAAATAATCGAAATTAAAATAAATAACCAATCAATTAATTAAATTCTTAATTTAAAAAAATCACAAACCAATTAAAATGAATCTTAATTAAAATTAAATTCACAAATTAAATTAAATTAAATAACCAAATTAATTAAAGAAAATGTTAAATCTAAAAAGCACAAACCAATTAAATTAATTAAAAAGGAAATAAAACAAAACAAAATTAAAATTAAATTAAAATCAAATACCAAAATTAAATAATTTACTTCCAATTAAAATTAATCATTCAAAATTAAAGATATCAATCACCTAATTTAAATATTATTCACCTAAAATACACATATTCCTTGCCTAAAATAATCAAATTAAAATACACCTAATATAATTGATTTTATTCCTTAATTAAACCCTAACCCTAATACATCCCCTCACTATATAAACAAATCAAAAATTAAACCTAGCCGCTTCCCTCACTCATCAAACAGTCGAACAAATGAATAACAAATAACCCTTCAACACAATAACCTTGATCACGCCACACAGCAAGAAAAAACTCTCCCTCTCATTCAAGAACACAAACTCATCATCCTTCACGCAAAAAAAGACACATAGCACCCATGTAAAACCACTTAAAAGCCCTCAACAACGCCATCAGACCTTCAGCCGTGAACCTCTCGAACAGAAAACACACTGGCCATGAAGAACAACACAATCAGTTCACGTTAAGACCCCTCTCGCCACTGCAACAACCATTCATGCCTCTGACTCAAAAACAACACACTTAGTTCGCACAAAGGACCTTCATGTGGGACACAGAACCTGGGCGACGCCGTTTCTAGGCTCGCGGCACTAGTTGGGAAATACTAAATAATATGGAGTCGCCACCCGGTGTGAACCGGGACAAAGATTAAGGCCGCACTCACCCCTCGCAAGGGAAGACCTCAAACCGTTGGGTTCGGAATGGTCCCTTACTCATGTCACTTATAATGAAAGGATTTATGTAATAATTTAAACAAGCTGAAGTAACACTTATTTCTAAGGGTATCATGCTTCTAAATTCTCATGTGTAAAATAAAACTTATGTACGCATTTCGCATATATCTTACATTTAAATTTGCATGCTTAACATATATCAAGATAGCAACTACCATACAACTTTACTTGCATATTACATTCAGGAAAACACAAGCACACATATTAACCATACAAGCACACATATGGGCACTTTTCCAAGTGGTACGTGGAATTGTATCCCAAGTACAGACCGCACTACCGTCCATTCGGAATCGGCTACGGAATTTATGTCTGGGTTTCCATCCGATATACCACAAGAAATAATACTCAAATGCTATCATGACATAGATATATGAATTGTAATGAGTTAAACCAAGACTAAGGTAAATGATGCAACCAATGGAATAAACATGCTTTTCATTATGATGTGTACAAAGATAAGAATGACCATATAGGGTTTCATAAGAAAAATCACCTAAGAAGCAATCATACATGGCATGTGATGAAAGTGTCTCATTTCAGTGTGTTCACGTTCGTGTAGCGTTCGTAAACGCGTTCGAACGGTAAACAGAAGGTTCGCGTTCGTATGGCGTTTGATAACGCGTTCGAACGAGACCAGACAGAAAACATGTGTTCGTGCGGCGTTCGTAAACGCGTTCGAACGGTAAACAGAAGGTTCGCGTCCGTATAGCGTTTGATAACGCGTTCGAACGGGACCAGACAGAAAACATGCGTTCGTGCGGCGTTTCGGAACGCGTTCGAACGGTTCACAGCAGTGACCTCCAAAATGCAGTAAACAACATGACACATACATGAACATATGAAATATGACTTCTCGTACATAACAACAGATTAAGGGGCGCGGCAAATCATTGTAGCAAAGGTAGCTTTTAAGCATTTTCATCCTTCAAAGTGGAGGACCTTTGATCTCACTTGATAAGCCCATGCGCAATGCAATATGATGCATGAATTTTCAAAAAGACATTATGAAGCGAATGACTAAATAAAAGAGGCGCGGCGAAGTACTGCCGTAAAGGTGGCCTTTTGGGGCTCTTTGTCTCTCAAGGAGAGGACCTTTAGACCAACATACTAAGCCCATGCGCGTCACATCACAATACATGAAATAAAGACAATAAAAGTGTAGGACTTCATATGCCCGATTGAACGTACATTCAACCCAAACACACTTCGTCCGGCGCGGCGAAGTAGTGTCACAAAGGTGGCCTTTTAGGCTCTTCGTCTCTCAAAGAGGGGACCTTTGGACTAACTCACTAAGCCCATGCGCTCGATCGCATCATAACATAAATAAATAACATGCGGAAATTAAAAGGGAATAATAAAGTGCGAATAATCAAAATAACATAAAGCGAAAGATGCGCCGTTTACTCAAGTGGTACGTGGAGTTGTATCCCAAGTACAGACCGCACTACCGTCCATTCGGAATCGGCTACGGAATTTACGTCTGGGTTTCCATCCTATATACCACGAGAGACGACGTATTTTCCGTTTTAATCAATGGCCACAACACACATCACATGCAAACAATATTCAATAAATAATTAACACAATTAAAAGAATCAATAAAAAATCAAATATAAAAGTGTGAAAGATACCCTCAGGTCTAACCTTTTAAGTCGTCTTCGGACTTGCGTTTCACGGAGATCGGAAGGGATAAAAGCTCCTTACTCTTCGGTTCACTAGCTTAACGTCTCAACTCGCTGTTCCACTGTTTTTCTTGCTGTTTGACCTCGTTTTGCTGCTGTTTTCGCTGTATTTCTGCTCACTGTTTCAGCTCACTGTTTTGGTGTTTTAGGCTACTGTTTTTGATGTTTTTAAAGGCTTTAAGTGCAGATTTTTTGTGACTTTTAAGGGTTAAATGTGCAGTTTTTTATTCACTGGTTTGGGGTATTATAGGGGCTGTTTTAGGAGGATTTTGCTGCTGTTTTGGTGGTTAAATAGTGCAGTTTTTATGTTAAAATAGTGCAGTTTTTATGTTACTGTTTTTAGGATTTTGGGGACTGTTTTGGGAGGATTTTTGCTGCTGTTCTAAGGTGATTTGGGCTGCTGTTTTAAGGTGATTTAGGGGGTATTTAGGCGTGTCTTAGAGGGGTGCAGGGGCTGGTTTCAGTTGCTTTAGGAAGGCTTGTTATTTTCGGCTATGGAGGGGTTGAGGAGGGTGGTGTGTTCGGTATGGAGTGGAGGAGATGAAGAGAATATTTTTGTTGCTTCTTGCTTGCAATGGGCGTGAATTGGGAAGAATTCTTGTGTATGGGCGTGAACTAGAGGAGAGGGAGAGGCTTGGTGAAGGGTGGTTTATATAGAGAAGGGCTAGGGCTTCACCTTGTTTCACAAGGAAGGGATTTGGTTTAGGTGTTGGACAAGGAAAGTCAAGGATTTGATGGAGACAAGATTGGTTCAAATTAGGAAGTCAATATCTTCAAATTGGTTATGAGTGATTTAATTAGGCATGACATCCTTTTAATTTAGTATATGATTTATTTGATTTGTTTAGATTAGGCATGATTATATTTTGTGTTTTATTTAATTGGTAAATGGTTTAATTAAAATATTTAATTCAAATACATTATCTAATTAATTTAATTTAATATTTGGTTTAATTTGAGTGTGTATTATGTCAAGTTGGCGCCAAAGAGAGGAGTGGGCCTTGGTTGGTGGGCTTGGTTAGGTGTTGGACTTTAATGTGTTGGACTTTAATGTGTTGGATCTTAAGTTAATTTAATTTGTGACATGCACTTAAAGGTTCCAATTGTTTTGGATTGGGCTTGGATGTGGGGTCTTGGGCCTTGCACAATTTTTAAACAGCAATCAAACGAGTTACTCGAGGCTAAACTAGTGAACTTAATCCATCAACGAGTCAATTCTTGACTCTTCCCTTCCGATGTCCGTTTCCCGCGGTTTCCGCAACTTAAGAGGTAGTTGTCTCCAAATGAGACTCATCCTCGGGTTTCACATGCAAAAATGCAATGCCTACACTCATTTCAACCCTCAACTCACGCACAAAGCACCTTCAGTTTAACCGTCCAAGCTGCCGACACCCTGCACTCAACCCACATGTTGAAAACCTCATGCATATATGGACGACAGCCATGAAACCCTAAAGGACACTGTGCATCACCTCTCATTCCCTCACGGCAAAACAGAACCCTCAAACAGAACCCTCAAGCACGCCCCACGCATCAACACCTCACATTCACGACCACAAACACAAAAAACACAAAAAATAATAAACCCTAGGATAGCATCTCTCTCGGCAACCTCATCTCACCCCTCTCTTTCTGATTCTCTCTCTCTCAAAAAGCCAACAAAACACAAAAAATAATAGACTCTAATTCACAGATCACGCCATAAACAGCCATAACCGACACAAGTTAGCAAGGAACCCACTGACCGAATCAAACACACTGCCACGCCACCCTTAAACGCATGCACTGCCCACTGACCATGCAACCTACTCACCGACCACAATAAGAACAACCTAAAAACCCTAGATCGACTTTTCTTCATGCACGTACACGGCCCACACACTCAACTCACGCCAACTGCCTTAACCCTCACGCCAAATTGCCTTAAGCACACAGCTCATACTCACGCTAGCTAACCCTCTAGTTCACGCATATACACAAGAGAAAAAGAAGCCTTCCCATTGACGCCCATTGTAAGCAAGAAACAACAAGAATTTCTCTCCAATCTCTCTAGCTTATACACACAAAACGCAGCAGCCTAAACCACACCAAAACAGTCCTTAAAATCCCTCAAAACAGTAACATAAAAGACACGTACCATCCTTGAAATAACCATACAAAACCACACCAAAAAGAACATCAAAACAGTCCACCAACAGTAAGCAGAAAACACAGAGGGAACGGCAGCAAAACCACAAGGAAACGGCAGCAAAACGGAGTCGGAACAGTAGCTTGAGTGGCCGAACAGCGAAGGAAGAGGCAAACCAGTGAACCAGAAAAGTTGCGGAGCTTTCCCCCCCTTTCGATCTTCGTGGAACGCGAGTCCGAGAGACAGCTTAAAAGGTTAGACCTGAGGGTATCTATCACACTTACTCGTATTTAATTTCTGGTCATTTATTTTGATTATATTTTCTGTATTTGTGGCATTTGTTGTGTGTGTGATGCGTGTTGTGGGTATTAGATGAATGGAAGAGTGTCGTCTCTTGTGGTATATAGGATGGAAACCCAGACGTAAATTCCGTAGCCGAATCCGAATGGACGGTAGTGCGGTCTGTACTTGGGACACAACTCCACGTACCACTTGAGTAAAACGACACCTCCTCTTGTTTTGAGTTGCTTTGGTTTATTTAATTCTTGTCATTTAAATTCTGCATGTTGTTTAATCTCATGATACGATCGAGTGCATGGGCTTAGTAAGTGCGATGAAAGGTTCCCTAATTGGAGGGTTAAAATCCTTCACCACGATGCTTTGCCGCACCGATTGATGTGTGTTCGGTTGAATGCGAAATACGTTCAATCGGACATACTTAGTTTGATATGATTGTCTTTATTTTCGTATGCATGATTCAACCGAGCGCATGGGCTTAGTAAGTGCGATGTGAGATCCCCTATGGGGATGGGCTAAAGCCCGTTACCACGAGGCTTTGCCGCGCCGGTTGATGTGTGTTCGGTTGGATACAAGATACGTTCAATCGGGCACACTATGTTTAATATTATTGCTTTTCATTCTCTGTATGTATGATTCAGTCGAGCGTATTGGCTTAGTATGTTGGTCTAAAGGTCCTCTCTTTGAGAGATCAAGAGCCCCAAAAGGCCACCTTTACGGCAGTACTTCGCCGCGCCCCCTTTAGTTTTGTCGTTTATGTATTGCATCACATTTCATGCATCAGGTCCATTCCCGTTCGAACGCGTTTACGAACGCAACTCGAACGCGCATGTATTTTGCCTTGTCATGCATCAGGTCTCCCTCATGTTCGAACGCGTTCACGAACGCCATACGAACGTAGGCATTCTGTTTCATTTCCGTTCGAACGCGTTAACAAACGCTATACGAACGTGAGCATTCTGTTTCATTTCCGTTCGAACGCGTTATCAAACGCCATACGAACGAGAACCTTCTGTTTTCCGTTCGAACGCGTTTACGAACGCTACACGAACGCGCACCCACTGTCTTAGTTTCATAATGCATCAGGTCTGGTTTCGTTCGAACGCGTTCTCGGACGCTACACGAACGCGAACCTTCTGTTTACCGTCCGAACGCGTTTACGAACGCTACACGAACGCGCACCTACTGAATCGAGTCATCTTCATTAGATTTCATGCATAGTTTTCCTAGTAGCTATCCCCATATGTATGAATACAACTATGTTAATGAATTACAATTCATATGCTTGTGTCGTGATAACATTTGAGTATTATTTCTTGTGGTATATCGAATGGAAACCCATACGTAAATTCCGTAGCCGATTCCGAATGGACGGTAGTGCGCGGTCTGTACTTGGGATACAATTCCACGTACCACTTGGAAAAGTGCCCATATGTATGTTTGTATGGTTAATATGTGTGCTTGTGTTTTCTTGAATGTAATATGCAAATAAAGTTGTATGTTTGTTGCTATTTTGATATATGTTAAGCATGCGATTTTAGAGTATATATGGAAATGTGTGCATAAGTTTTATTTTGCATATGAGAATTTAGAAGCATGATACTCTTGGAAATAAGTGTTAC